>JAODAL010008701.1:0-115800 GCA_025379985.1 Phyllomedusa bahiana | reverse complement strand
TACATCTTCAGGTGTGTACAGCTGATAATCACATGTGATGGTCGCGTTTTGTCAGGGTCTAGCAGTATTATTTGATCCTTAAGAATGAATAGCTTTGGGTCTTGGTTTTGTAGGAGTTTTTTTTTTTGTTAGTAACAATCATTCGTATGGTAGATTTTTCTCCATGTATCGGTGTATTTGGTGACTGTTATTTATAAGGTATTACACTGTCATATGTGAGTGCTTTTGAAAAAACAAATTTGTCAGCACTGATTTTCATTGTACAGTGACTGCTGAGGTGATGGACATGATCTATGTGGAATATGCAGAAAATTTGCAACAGGAACATAAGTTTTTTCTCTGTAAAAATACATGTTGCAGTTCACATTGTGTCGTGAAAAATGCTGTGTGAACCCAGCCCTACTGAGCAAAGTGTAAGGCCTCGTTCACACGGCTTATTCTGCCGCGTATTGCGCCGTACTGCGCGCCGGATTTGCGCTTCAGTACGGCGCCAATCCGCGGCAGCAATTACGGTAATCCACTGCTCTCATTGAGAACAGTGGAATCCGTACGCGCCGTAAACAATGCATTGTTTATGGGGCCGGGAGCGGCGCCCACGCCGCGCTCCGGCCCCGCCCCCGTCCCGCCCCTTATTCACGGCGGATTTTGTGCGCTCAATACGGCGCACAAATCCGTCGGGAATAAGCCGTGTGAACACGGCCTAACACAAAGGGCTACGCCCCGGATGTTTTAGGACCCTAGCAACGCCCCTGCTTGAGGTAGTAATATGAGAAGGGAAGCATTTGGTTCAAAAAGCATAAAAAGTATTACGTTTTAAGACTAACTGCAGTGCAGAAGTTTAATCATATGAAGAAACATTTAGTGAAAGACGGGCAAAACCTGTTTTTTCAGAAGTACTAAAAAAATGTTTAAAATGTTTTTCTAGTGCAGCCTTCCCACTGTATAATGCAAATTACACCCCATCTATTTTTCGGGCAGGGTATCTGGTAACTAAATATGGGTAAAAGGTCATATAAATGTGGCCATACTAAACGTACGTGTTGCAGAGTAATGCATGCTGCAGCAAGCCTCCAGTCCCCTTGTAATGATAGCACATAGGAGATGAGGCAGGGTATTAACCGCAGTACCTGATATGTTGTATGCTGTATTACTTGTACAGATTGTACTATGTTGGATGCACAACAGGAAATTTGAAGGCTTTTACCAGAAGACACCTGTTAGATGCCTTAAAATGAGTTTAAAAAATTCAATAGCTTTTAGCTGTGAGGAGCAAGAAAACAATATATATATATATATATTTATATATATATATATATATATATATTATATATATATATATGGTAGTGTGTGATATATATATATTTCTATATATGTGTGTGTGTGTGTGTGTATGTATCTATTACTATATGTGTGTGTGTGTGTGTATGTATCTATTACTATATGTGTGTGTGTGTGTGTATGTATCTATTACTATATGTGTGTGTGTGTATGTATCTATTACTATATGTGTGTGTGTGTATGTATGATATATATGTGTGTGTGTGTATATATGTATGATATATATGTGTGTGTATGATATATATATATATATATATGGTGTATATATATATGTGTGTATATATATATTATAGTTGGTGTATATATTATATAATATATTATATATATTATATGTATAATATTATATATATATATATATATATATGGATATATATATTATAGCGGCACAGCGACCTTAAGGCTAAGTTCACACAGTTTAATTGCGGGGGCGTATTTTGCCCGCAATTACGCCGTGTGCCCGTGAGAAGTGGTGGGCAGCCAGCCGGCCCCATAGATATTCATTATTCACGGCATATATGCGCCGTGAATAATTGACAGGAGAGAAGACGTAATGCATAGTTCGGTATGAGAACTGTGGATTACCGTAATGTCTGGGATGTATCTCGCCCTGTATTTAGCGCAGTATGGCGCGAAATACGGGGCGAGATACGTCCCACTTTAAGCCTTGTGAACATGGCCTAAGCGGTCACATGTCTCTGCCACTAGGTGGAATGTTGCATACAGTTAAGTATGGACAGGATTTCCCGAAACGGCTTTTAAGGGTTTTGGGGATGGGAAGTGTTTAAATTCCGGGGACGGGTTTTTTTGGCAAGGCCCTTTTAAAAAACCCTATAAAAAACCCTGTTTGTTTTTCAGGTAAAAAAGGGTGTGCTTTCCCATTGGTTTGGGGGAAACAAAAGGGAGTGGGGAAGAGAATATTTTAAAGGGCCTATGTTCAGACGGCTTTTTCAAGCCTAATTGCGGGGGGGGGTTTGCGTTTCAAAAATTCCGGCTTGAAATAAGGGCCGGGGGGGGAGCCGGAGGGGGGCGGGGGAGCCGTCGTCGGCCCTATAGCCTTTGGAAATTATCCATGGCGCGTATTGGCCGGGGGATAATGGGCATTTTCACTTTCCCCCCGCCGGCGGATTTGTGGGGCGGTGGGGGGAGCGACGGAATCCACTGTTCTCTTTTAAAAGAACAGTGGATTCCGTAATTTTGTGAGGATTGGAGCCGTTTTGCGCCCGCAAACCCCGGCACGGAGAAAGGGCCCCAATCCGGCGCTAAAATTTTAAAAAAAGCGTGTGAACCCAGGGCCCTTACCCCTCCTCCCCTTTCCCTTTTCCCCCAGGTTGAAAAAACCCAAAAACCCATTTGGGGACCGGGGGTTTTTAAAATTTTGAATTTATTTTTTTGGGTTGGGGTTTTGGGATGGGGTCAAAAAAAGGTACAGAGGGTCTCTATGTATAGTAGTTGTAGCCCGGTTTAAACCCAACAGGGGGAAATTCCAGCACGCCCCAAGAGTTTTTGGGTTTAAAAACAGGGCCCTTAATTTATTTCAAAAAAAATTATCAAAAGGTTGCACATAAGGGGACATTTTATTTCGGGCTTTCCGCCTTTTTTTTTGGCGAAACCCTGCGCCCCCCAGCCAAAACCCCGTGTGGACAGGGGATTCATGTTAGGGCAGTGTTCGCCACTTTCGCTGCGCCCCGCATAAAAGGGGGGGGGCAGTGGGGCGGTTGGGGAAAGGTTTTTTAAGGCTTTCCCGGGGGGGACGCGGCGCGCTGGGAAAAACCCGAGGCTTTGTAAAAGGCGAGTCGGAAAGCGAGGCACAGTGAAAGCGCTGGCGCTCCAAAGGAAAGACCTGTTTTTTTTTGGTCTAAATGCCCCGGGGGGGGGCGGGGTAAAAGCAGGAGCGGACCTTGCGGGGAAAAGCAGATCAAAAGATGCGCAAAAATTTTTCGGGTTTTGCCCCGTGCACCCGGAGTATAAAACCCAAAAAAAATGCCTTTATAAAGGGGGGGGGGAAAAAAGTGTCAAAAAAGGGGTTGAACTTTAAAAAATTTAAACATACTTAAAAAAAAAACACTTACCAAAACGTTTAAAAGGGAGAAAATATCAAGAATTTCTTTTGGGGGAAAAATTGCGAAAAAACCCAGAAATTTCAAATTGAAACCTATTTCATTGGTGGGGTTAACCCAGCCAATCCGAATAGGAGCGTTAGTGCCCCTTTTAAAAACCTATGGGGAAGGATTTGCCCCTTTCAAGAACCCACGGGGGGAAAATTAAAATACAGAAAAAAGGGGGGGGGGGGGACAGAAAAGAGCTGTTTGGCTGAGCTAGGGGGTGGCTTGGCTATCCAGCCAATCGGTGCGAGCATTTCCCCCCATTTTGGTTTTTGGAGAGATGGGGCTTGAAATCTCGGCGTTTAAAGGCCTTTGCGGCATGAAGTTTTAATCAAAAAAATAATTTTTTTTAAGGTCAAAAAAAAGATAAAGGGAAAAACCCTTCTTTAAAAAATTTTAAAAGCATTTAAAAACCCGAACAACGCGTTTTGTCGCGGGGAAGGAGCAAAGGGGAATTGCTTAGAGAGAATCCCCGGGGAAATACGTAATTCAAATTTTTTTAAAAGTATTTTTTGGGTTTGGGTTTTTAAAAAGGGCCAATAAAATTGGGGCCCGCCCAATGTCCCATTATAACTTTTGGGGGGAGAATTGACCAATGGGAATAGGAGGACAAATGTACCAATAACCTAGGGAAAAAAAATTGACCTTTTCATATTCAAAGGGGGGGGGGGGAAACCCATTTTTCCAAAAATGGGATAAAATGGAAACGGCTGATTGGTTGAAGCGGCGGGGGGTCGTCCGTTTTAGCAATCAGAGGCGAGCTAATTTCTTTTGGTTTTTAGGGGGAAAAAAAATTTCGGGAGCGGGCTTGTGATTGGCAAATTTTAAAGAGGCGTCAACCAATAAAGTGTTTTCTTTTTTTTATTTCTTTTTTGAACTGTCCCCCCTTTGAATATGAAGGGTTTAAATTTTTTCCCCTTTGGATATAAGGGGGAATTGTCTTCCCTTTTTCTGATTTTGGTTTGGTTTATCCCCCGCCCAATGAAAAAGAGTTTAAAACAATTTAAATTTACTGTTTTCCCCCGGCGATTCTCTCTATTCCCAATTTCCCTATGTAGCGCCGGGGGGTCTCGGGGAAAAAACGCGTTTTTTAGGGTTTTTTTAAATTTTTTTTTTTTTTAAAAAAGGGTTTGTCTTTTTTGGAAAATTTGTTTTATTTTTAAAAAAAATTTAATTTTTTGATTAACACTTCTTCCCCGAGGCGCTGAGCCCCGAGATTTCAGTGGGGCCCATCTTCCCATAGGTATAATGGGGGAATTTTGCTCGCGTTGTTTGGGGGGGTTACCCAAAAAAGCACCCGTAGCTCAGCCAAATTTCAGTTTCTTTTCTTTTTTTTTTTACTGTATTTAAAATTATCCCCCTTGGATTCTGATTTTTAAAAATTTTCCTCCATAGATTTGGGAAGGGGTTTTTGTCGCCCCATTCTGTTTGGTCAAAAATTTCTCCATAGGCTAGAATGGGTCTCGGGTCGCTCCTATTCTGTTGGGGTGAGCTAGCCAACCCCCGGTACCCCTTCCCCCAATTTAAAGTTTTTTTCATTTTTTTTTTAAATGTATTTTAAAACAAATCCCCCGTGGATTCTGTTTTGGGTCAAAAACTTCCCCTGGGTTTTAAGGGTTTTCCCCTGTCGTTTTATTTGATTGCCCAGTTTTGGCGCCCAAATTTCAAAATTGCTTTCTGTTTTTAAATTTACTGTATTTCCCGGAAATTTCCCAATATCCTAATTCTTAAATTTAGGATTTTGGAAAATTTATTTTTTTTTAGTATTTTTTTTTTTTTAAAGGTTTAAACCCTTTTTTTTCCCTGAAAAATGTGGGAAGGGCCTTTAAAAAGGCGATTTTTGTTAAAATATCCCGCCCCGCCCTCGGGGAATGTTTTCTCGCCGTTCCACCCTTTGTCTCCCTTCAAAACCCTGTTTTTTTCGGGCATTTCCCGCCCCGGCCCCTAAGTCCTGCACTGCGCCATGTCCCGAAACTGTGCCCCAAACCATGGGAGACGCGGGGAAAATTTTGCCCGATGTATGAGTGGCTACTCCGGGCGGCAAATTATGGGCGACGCGCCGAAATTGCCCCTCGGGGCCCCCAAATTGCCCCCCACTCCCCTGGCGGGCCCGGGGCCCGGGACTTTTTCCCCGTTTGTATAAACCGAAACTCCCTCCGGCGCCAAAATCAAAAGGCGCAGCCCCGAAACTGCGCCCCCCGGACCCGAAATGCGCATTTTTAAAACTGGGAGGCCCCCGGCGGGATTTTTAAAATTGGGATGTTTTGAGCGCGCCGGGACATAAATCAGGGAGATTCCCCGGGGAAAACTCGGGGAAAAAGGGCGCCTCAAACCCGTTCGGGTTTTCATTAATGGGGCCCCCAAAATTTTTCCGGGGCGGGGGTTGAAACAGCCAAAAACACTCGGGAAAAAATGCTAACACGTTTCGGGCTGGAAAACTGCGTCCTTACTCATAGCGGTACTATAGTAGTTAGTAGCCAGACAGCCAAGGCTTTATTTTGTTTTGTTTGCTGTGTTTGTCATTTCCCTTAACTAAAAAAATTGGTCATGGACATTTTAAGACTAAAATGTTTTTGCCCGTGTGTTTTATGCCCATTCCATCTCAAAAGGACGGCGGGGCCCTGCTAAAATTTGTATATCCCCGGGGGGCAGCCAAAAGGATGGGGCCCAATGTAAGCAAAGTTTAAAATATTTTTGTGTATATAAAACCATACACCACATTGCATACTTTTTTTAAACCTATGGGTGACGTGTGGCACTTTGACATCCATCAGGGTTCCTTTCATATCTTGCACATGCTTTCAAGGGGGCCCCTTAAATGTGATTAAAATAGGGCTTATGTAACAATTGTTTCAGGCAGGGGATTTTTCCCTTTGGGGTCCTTTGTTGGAAAAGTTTGAAAGGTTTATATTGGAGTTGTATTTTCCCAAAATTCCGGTAGGGGGTATTAAAAACGAATGCAGGTAGGGGACCCGCGGAAACACCGCAAGCGATGGTGAACCCGTCCAGGGGACGGGTTGCGTTTTAAAAACCCGGTTTTCCCCAGACCCCGCCGCAAAGGGGGAAAGGCCCTTGGGCGGGCGGCGGAAAAACTCCCAGGTGCCCCACTGGGGGATTGCTTGGGGGGGTGGCACCCAAAGGGAAAGTGCGGGGTAAAGAATGGTGAGGTAGGAAAAACCCGGGGGACAGGAAAAGGGTTTCACGGAAAGGCGGCAAGGGTTTCGTGGTCAGGTTACAGGGGGAAAAGGGGTAGGAAAAAGGGGAAAAGTCAGACAAAGGCACTAGAAGTTTCTCTGAAGGAAAGAACGAAACTAAAGACCCGGAAAAGGTGCCCCCGGGAAGGAAGAGGGTTAAATAGGGTCCCCTGCCACCCCCAAAAACCAAATTTGGGCTTTCTGGCCCTTTAAATCCCCGGACCCGGGCCGCGGGCCCCGCCCTAAGGGGGGGCACGCGAACGCGGCCGGGTCGGGAGGGGGGAAGGGGATGGTGCGCGGACAGGAAAAGGGGGAACCCGGGACCCGACCCCCCGGGCACGGCAGGGGCCCGGGGGGCCGCGGGTGAAAACAGGGTGTCCCCGCACCCGGGCGGGGGGTGGGGGACCCCCGTGCAGAAACCCCCCCCTAGGCCCCCCCTTTTCCCGGGTTTTGGGGAAGGCCCAAAGGGAGCCGGGGTTCCAGGATGTTTTTCCTCAGGCCCCAAGATCCTCCTCCGGCCGAATCCCCCAATCCCACCAAAAATTGTTCTTTTTACCCCTAACTGCCCTAAATAGAAGATCTCTTTAAACCGAAAAATATGTTGGGGCACGGATCGGGAGAGGGGAGGGAAACTTTTTGGAGAAGCGGTTAAACACAACGGGTTTAGGGGGTACAAAAAAGAATTAGGGTTTCCGTTTATTTGGGGGGGGTCGAAGCTTATACGCCCGGGGGTTTAAATTTAAGGTCAGGTTTTAAAAAGGGGGGCCTAGGAAGCGGGGCCAAGTTTTGAAAATGGGGATTTTTAGTTTTGAATATTTGGCGGACAGCCGGTTTTGTCTCCAGGGAAAAAGGTTGGAGTGGTTCCTTTTCTTTTTCCGCTGGCCTTTATACGGGCGGCGAAATCCCTGCGGGGAAAGAGGGAGTTGCTCCCAGTTTCCCAAAAATAGGTGTGGACCAAGGCCCTCCACAGAGGGAACCCGGAGGGGAGGGGCGAGGGAGAGGAGGGGGGGGAAAATTCCCGACCAAATACAAAAAAAAAAGGGGAGCGCCAGGGGACCCTGAATCCAGGGGAATTGTATGAAAATTGGGCCCCCAGGGAAAGGAGGTGGACCGGGTATCCGGCGAGCAGAAAAAAAGTCCCGAAAAGAAAGGCCGGGAAATCTGGTTGACTCTCTCTAGGGGGCGTTAAAATTGCGGGGGGTTAAGACGAAGAGAAGTTCTAATTCACCCGCAATGGGAGAGATGTGCGCGCCAGAATTTGGGACACAAAACTGCCCCCACGATAAAGAAACGATGTGGGGGGCCGGGCGTGCTTGCGGAAGATGTGGAAAAGAACGGGGGGGCCCCCAAGGGCGAGGTGGGGAAAGGGTAACCGGGGGGAAAAGGGGGGACGAAATGCGCCCATCTTCAAAAAACCTACCCGTAATGCCCCAATCACGGTGTTCCCCGAGGGGGTTTGGAAGGTAGGTGATGAAATCCATCGCACATGGGGCCCCATGGAAAAATGGGGTAGGCGGGGGTTGGCATTTAAGGCCCAGAGGGGCCGTGGCGGGGGCACCTTTTTCCGGGAAAATTTGCCGGGCCCATCCACAAAGTCTTTAAAATTATTTTGCCAGTCGGGCCCAACCAGTAAAACCCCGGGGAAAATAAACTGGAACGATTTTTAGGCCCCCCCCCGGATGTCCTCCCCAACAAGGAGAAAGTGTCCCCAATTCAGGATTTTTTGCGCGCACCCCCCCCGAAAGAAAGGTTTCCCAGGAGGTTTTGCCGAAGGAGGAAAGGTGTTGCTTGGTTTGACTTTCCCGGAGGAAGGGATGTTTTTGAGGCTGGGGCTCCTTTTCTGGGGACGCCCGGATCCCGCGAGGAGGGAACTCCCCTGAGGTTTTTGTTCGGCTGGGCAAAAATGGTTTTGGAAAAAGGTTCAAATCTGGAAAAAAAAAGGGGCCCAACCCTGCTTCCCGGGGTTGGGGGGCCGCTGGGCCGACGGGAGGGGGTATGAAGGTTTTTGTGGACAGTTACACCTCGAAAGGAGGGACGAGCTCCCTCCAAAAGATGCCGCCACTCTTCCGGGGCCCCTTTGTAGGAGCAATTTTTTGGTCCCCAAATTAGCTTATTTTCCCTCTTTTGGGGACGAGAAGGTTTTGGGAGGAAAAAACCCGCAGGTGAGGTTCTCCTTTGGGCCTTTTGGTAAGGACAGTTTGGGCCCCAAACCGAAGGGGTTCCACTTCCAGAGAGAAAGGTTTAAAGGGGAATCGGGGTGAAAAGGTGGGGAAAAGAAAAGGTTTGACTTCAAACCCGAGAAGGCTCTTTGGGGCCGGGGTTTGGCCAAATTTGGGTTTAAACCTTTTTTCTGGTGGAGAGCCCAACTTTTGGGAAAGCCCCCGTTTGGGGAAGTGGGATAAAAAACTCCCGAAAAAAAATTTGGGCAAACCCAAAAAACCTTTTGGTATGGCTCAAAGTCCAACGGTCGGGGCCATTGCAAAAAAGGGGAAAAGGTTAAAGGGGGTCCCAACTCCCAGGCCTGGGTTTGGAGACGATGCCCGAGGAAAGGCAGACGGGGTTGGGTGGAACACGACTTCTTTTAACTTGGGTAAAGGCGGTTCCCTTCGCAAAGGCGTTGCGGGAACAGGGTACCTGCGATAGAGGGGTTTCCGGAGGTCGGGGAGGAAAACCCAAAATTGTCTTTCCAGATACCCGAATGACAAAAGTGGGGGGCAGGCCCCTGAAGATGTGGTTTACAAAATCCTAAAAAGACCGGGGGGCTTGAAGGGCCCGAAGGCATTATAGGTATTCAAAAAGGGCCCCGTTAAAGGGGTTTTTTGAATGCCGTTTTCCCCACCCCATCCTCCCTAGGCCCCGGATGGATTGTATTGCCCGCGAGGTCAAATTTTTGGAGAAAAAACTTGGCCCCCTGTAGCGGTAAAAGGGTTCCGAAATTAGTGGAAAGGGGGTTTCCCGGTTTTTTTTTTTAGGGGGTAATTGGTTAGGCCCCGGTATTTGATGCAGGGACGGGGGAAAAACCACCCTTTTCTGTCAAAAAAAAAAACCCCGGTGGGGGTGATGAGGACTTCCCTTTAAAAAAAACCCCTTTTTTGGCAGGTTTTAAGGGGAAAAATAGCCCAGCAGGGCCTGAGTCTTGGTTGGAAATTTGGGTAAACTCTCCCCAAAGGAGGAAGGGGGTCCGGGAAAGGGGAGGTCAAAGGGACGCATGGGGGGGCATGAGGAGGAAGGGATTGGGCCCTTTTTTCCCCGAAAAAATTTTCCACGTAGTCCGGTATTAAGGGGGAAGACCGGGCCCGGGGCCCTGAAAGATTGATGGGGTTTGGAAAGGGCCCCGGGCCCGGTCGCGGAATGAGAGACAGCGATTAGGGCGGGTCGGGCCCCAGCTTAGAATCTCCCCCTTTTTTAAAGTCGAGGGGGGGGCATGGAGCTGTCGCCACGGAAGCCCCCCAAGAGGATAGCGGGGGAAATGCCCGAGGGGGACGTTGAAGGTGTCTTCCCCCCTTGTTTTAAAGCCCCCCGTGGAGGAGACAACGGTTTGGGTTTACGTACCAAATTTGGCCTCAAAAAGTAGCTCGCCACTCCGGAGGATACCCCAGGGGCTTCTTGGGAAGGGGTAACCGGAAGGCGTATGGGCCACCAGGGTGGCATGAAAAAAACCCCGGGCGGACCCGAGTCAAGAAGGCGGGCCCCCAAAAAACCCGGATTCCGGACCGTTTAAAACCCCTCAATCAACGTAAGGCGTGGAGGGGAATTTTTACACCCGGGATGTTTTCCCCGGCAAAACCCTGGTGCGGGTTTTTTCCCTCCCGCTGTGGGCAAAACGGGAAACCCATTGCGGAGTGATCCCGGGCTGGCACATTTTAAGGCCCAAAAACTTCTCCCCCCCCGACGGGGGCAGTTCCTTTTTGGACGATGTGGGCCTTCCATTTGGGCATGGGTTTTTCATGGTGGAAGTGAAGGCGGCGCTGGGGTTTTGGAAGCCCGGGGAAGCCAGGCGGGAAAAACGGCGTGGGTCGGGCGAGATCACGTTCCGGGCCCAAAGGGCCCTTTGTGCTTGGGGGGGGGGGGAACAATCGACCCCGGTTTGGTTTGGGGGCCTTTTTGGTTTAGGAGGAGGGTTTTCTTGGCTGTTTGGGGGGTCTTAACTTGGGACGGGCCCCTTTTTAAAAAGTGGCACATAGGGCGGCTTTTCCCCCAAAGGCCAGCTCCGACGCCGGGGCCCGAAAACGAATGCGTAGTCCGGACAGAGGAGTCCCCCTGGCGAAGGTTCAGAAAAGAGCGGTTTTCCCGAGGAAGCTTTCCCGGCTTTCAAAGCACTGCGGAACTCTGAAAGGAAAGCCTGTAGGTTTTGTGGGTTCACTGGATTCGGGGGGGGCCCCCGAGAGGAGGGGCCCCAAGTAGACCCTTTCCCCGGCAGCAGGATTTGACCCGAAGGCACTTTGGAAAACGCCCATTGGGGAATTTGGAACCGGCCCATAAAAACTCAAGGGTGCATGGGAGCATGGGGTAAAAAAACCCCATCCCACGTTTGGAGCCCCCCCTTAAAATTGTCGGGTAGTGGTAGGGTAGCCGAGAAGCCCCAAGGGTGCTGGCGGAGGCGTGGCCCGGGAAAGGTGGTGTCGGGGGCTTTTGATTAGCCAGGGGGCCTGCATAAATGGCGGACAAAGGGGTTAAAGTTTGCGGGGGCTTGTTGGGGGCCTAGTTGATGTGTTGCTGGCCAACTATCGCCTTTGGACCCGGTTAGGGGCAGAGGGTACTTGGGGGTCCAGGGCCCGGATCTTACGAAAGAATGCAGGTAGTGGACCCGTGGCCCGCAAGGGATGGTGTAACCGTACCAGGGGCGGAGTCTTAAGTAGAACCCGGTTTTCCCCAGAGCCCCCGCAAAGCGGGTTGGCTTGCGGGGGCGGGAATTCCAGGTCGTCCCACGGGCCCCTTTCTTGTTCCCAGGTGGCACCCAAAGGCTGTGCGGGGAAACAAAATTCGTGGGGCGTAGGCAAAATCGGGGAAGGAAAGGGGGGTAGGAAAGGCGGCAACGGTTCTGTGGTAAAGGATAAAGGAGCAAAGAGGTTTGGTTTAACGGAAGTCAGACAAGAGGCAACTAGAAGCTTTCTCTAAAAGGCAGAAACGCACTAAAAAACCCCGGCCCAAAAGGTGCCCGGGAAGGGAAAAGGGGTTTTTAATAGGGTTCCCCTGCCCCCTTAAAACCTAAAAGGGGGCGTACTGGCCCTTTAAATCCCCGAGAGCCGGCGCGCGCGCGCCTCAGGCGCGGGCACGCGCACGCCGGCCGGTCAGGAGGACGGAAGGACTCAGGAGCGCGGACAGGTAAGGGGGAAGCCGGGACCCGACCCGCGGGCACGGCAGGGGCCACGGGAGCCCGACGGGTGACAGCACGGGTGTGCCCGCAGCCCGGGCGGGGGGCTGCGGGACCACCCGTGACAGTCATATTTTGCAGAACACTGGTTGACCCTCGTAAAATCTTGCAAATGTTTATTCTGTCATGCAGATGCTGTGATCACAGGGTTGTTGGCCTGTTACTGTATTAAACGACTATGTGAGGGGCACTGATACACCTGTCAGATTTGTCTAGAAGTTTACCATAAATGAATATTTTCAGCCAATGTTTCTTTGTGTCGTATGAACAAGAATGCATGCAAGTATCTACAGAACCTGTTCTTCTAGTCCAGCATTCTTCCCTCATAGGAGTTATAGCATAACCGCAATCATTTCTGTTGCTTTTCTGCTTGTGTCCACCATCCAAGAGCATATGCCTTTAATTTTTGTCCATTTGCAAGAAGTGAGGGACGACTGTTTCCAATATGAACATCATTGAAAGGTTTGGAAAGACTGCCCTTATATCTATATAGTTACTTCTTACTGTATTTTTATATACTCGTCTCTATGGTCATATAGTAGAGCCTGGAAATTCAGGTCTGAGTGAGGTTATTCAAAGTTCTTCAGTACTTCCTTCTTATTTCGAGTCTGAGATCTGTCTCTCTGGTTGCAGGACGCTTGCACTATAGAGCTGCCTGCCTTTAGCATGGAGGTACCTCACAGCAGTTCTGCAGGATTAAAAGTCAGAAATAGCCATGAGATTTTTATTCAGAGGATGAGTTTTGCAAAGTGTCCTCAGTGTGCTCTCCTTGTCAATGCTAAAGGACCATGCAAACGCCAACACAGTTTTTACCTGCCTAGACCCATGTGAGCAATGGATTATCCACCAGACCTGATTAGAGAGGAACACTATGGTTTTAGAGTGTGTAAAATTAGGAAGTTCTAATTCTTGGGTGATCTGCTTTATTTCTTCACCTTTGGATCTCTATATTTAATGGGTTATCAAATGGTTTCAATACCTTCATTATTTTATGCATATAGGTAAAATAAGAAATAGTCATGTACGCATCTTTAAAATTTCCACTGGTTCTGTGGTGCCCCATCAGCCTTTATTTCTGGATGTGCAGCAATGACACATTGTATGTGAGCCAATTTCTGGCCACAGCTGTGTTACCTGTATGGTAGACACATCATCGTTGTGGAGGTAAATGAAAGGTATGTCACTGTTATTTCTAGAAATATGCAGGATATATTGGGTGTTTTTCCATTCAGGCTGGAAACCCCTTAAAGTTAAGAAAACAATTTCGGTCATAAGTGGATATATTTAGGGCTGGCGCTGAACTTATAAGGCAGTTTACAGAGCCTTTGCTATACCCCAGGGGGGTCAGGCCAGACTTTTTTTAAATTTGTGATTTTTCCCCTTGTTACAAGGGGTCACCCGTAAGAGGGTGTAAAAGGGGGCCTTATTTTTTTTGTTCCATTTGATTAGGAACGACGCCAAAAGTAGGGGAGGTTTTGGGACCCCTTATGGAGTTGAAAAATTACGATATAAAAGGCTTTCCTGTTAATAGGTGGTGTCACCAGCTTAAAAGAAAAGGAGCTTTCCTTCTTTCAAAAGTAGAAAGGGTTAAATGGTGAGGTTAAGATCGGGTTTTTTAAATTTATGTATAGATTTAAGGGTTATAAAAATAAAAGTTTTCATTTTTTTGATTTTAAAATAGAGAACGTAAAACCAAAAAAAAAGGAAAAAAAAAGGGCGTCCTGTGTAGACGTTTTTTAATAAAAGTTTATCCCCTGGTCAGTATCCCACTAACCTGATTTGTTGCGCAAAGGTGGAGGCGCAAAATCTCCCAAACATGTAAATTAACAGTCACAGCAGCCCCCTCGCTTCTTTCTCCAAAAAGTTGCGAATAATAAAGATATCAGTGAAATAAAAAAAATCAAACTAAATTATAGTGGATAAAGGGAAAAAAAAGGGGGAATGATGGCGCTAGACTGTAAAAAATAGAACATTTTTTTTAGGAATTAAAACAGGATATGTAAATTTTCGCTGGAAAAAAACCCTTTTTCAGGGCCGATAAATTTTTATTATATTTTTCATCTAGCGCCATCATTCCCTTTTTTTTTTTCCTTTATATTTTTTAAAAAAATTTTTTTTTGTTGGATTTTTAATTTCTTAGAAGAGAACTGATAAGTTTAAGTTTTCTATGGCAAAATGAAAAAATATTTCTTTACCCCAAATTGCTAGCCTTTATAACCTTTTATGGATATGTCCCCTTTGTAAGTTTTTAAAAAAGGGGTCATTTCGAGCAATAAAGCCCTTTTATACAGGATTGATACTTTTATAAGCTTACATCCGGAGGCTTGGGGCACTTTGAAAGGACTCCATTTCTATAAGCTATACATGTTTCACATGCATTTTTACCACCACAAATATCCAGAGAAAAACGGTACAGCATGGAGAGCAGCAGACGACGGGGGGACTCAATAAGGTTTTTCCCAAACATACTGACTGCGTGAATTCCACAGCCCCTTTGGGGTTTGTGTAGGGGATCATTGAGCAAAAACTTACGATCTGGTGTCCTAGAGATGCTCTTTTGGGTTTTTCAAGTCGGGGGAACTGGGGACCAGGGTAGAAATTTGAAAAGTTTTGGGGTCATGGTCTTTAAACCCAATGGAGACTTTTCTAGCCCCAACCCATGTCGCATTGTCTTGCGGGAAAGATCCCATCTGTCCCAAGAAGACAAGGATTGGTACTAGGATCTGCGAGGGGGAGATTATACCAAAATGGGTTGAGGTCCCTTTCCCACATGGTTGAGGGGTTCCAAGAAATGAGAAAAAAAATTTCTCCAGACCATAGTGCTGGCCCACCCCTTATGGGGCTGCTCCATTTTTTAGCTGTGATCCCCCCTCACAACCTCCGTAGATGACTTCACCCCACACATCAATGGCCGTGTGCTTCCCCCCCCCCCTTTTTTCCCCATAGTTACTGCAGAGGTCTAGATTAGATTTGGTTTCCCGAATGTAAGAAATCCCCAAAATAAACTTGTGCAATTTTTTTTAATTTAGAAAATATAAGGCCCCCCGAAAAAAAAGACCTAGCGGCGGCATTGTACAGTCCCACCACACGTACATTAGCATTGCAGATCATTAGTAGGCTTACCCCCTTTTGTGGGAGGTGACAACATTTTTCCATTTAACCCCCTTAACGACCTGGACGTATGAGTACGTCCCAGGGCCGTAAGGGGGTTTGCAGGGGATCGCCCGACCCCCCCGCACAGCCCCCGGGTGTTTGCCTAACGTCGCTAACACCGGCTGAAAAGCGCCCGGGGGTGGCCCCCCCCCTGGCGGTTTTCCCATCAGACACCGCGGGAAAAAGGGGGGGCGCCCGAATGAAAAGCCGATCGGTGCCGCGCACGATCGTTAGGTAGCTGCGCCCATCCGATGGGGCAGGTGGTGGGGGAGCCTTGTGAAGGCCCTCCCGTCCTTACCCCCGGCCCTTTGCCCCACTTCCGCCGCAGCAGGGGAAATGGGGAAACCGCCTCTTTGTAAACCCCCAATGCATTGCCTATGCAATGCATTAGGTTTTTATTAACAATCGGCCCCCTAGTGGCAAGCCCCAAGGGGGGGCTAAAATTTACTTAAAAAAAAAAAAAAAAAAAAAAAAAAGTTTTAAAGTACAAAAAAAAAAAATTTTTAAAAGTTCAAACACCCCCTTTTCCCCCTTTTACAAAAAAATCAATTTTAAAAAAAAAAAAAATTTTTAAAATATTTGGTTCCCCCGGTCCCAAAAAGTCCCCATCTATAAAAAATAACTTCATTATCCCTACGTGAACCAGGAACAAAAAAAAATTCCAAACACCAAAAATTTCTTTTTTGGGCATTTTTCGTCAACCCAAAAAAAGGGGAAAAAAAATGATCAAAAAAGGCAACATTTTAAACTGCAACGATAAAAAGTACACTTCAGCTACAAAAATGCCCCCCCCCCACTGAGTCCGTAGTGTTAGTACAAAAAATTTTTGTGCCAATGTGGGGATGGCGAAAAATTTTAAAAAAAAAAATTTTTGGAATTTTTTTTTCGGTACCAAAACATAACGGAACCCTACATGTTTGATATTGCTGGATGCTAACAACCTGTGAAAAACAATAAAAACAATATTTACCGAAGATTGAACGCCGTAAAAGCAAAACCCCCGCAAACATGGCGAAAATACATTTTTTTCACAATTTTGTCCTATTTGGGAAAATTTTTTTTGGGGTTTTCCCCCCCCAGTATATTCTATAGTATAGTGAATAACACCATTAGAAAGTACATCTTGTCCCGCAAAATAAAAGCCCTCACATGTCTATGTATGTGGAAAAATAAAAAAGTTATGGCTCTGGGAAGGCGAGGAGGGAAAAACGAACGTGTCACCCAAAAAAAACCCTGGTCCTTAAATGGTTAAGGAAAGTGCTTTTGCTAGACACGAGAGATTGGGGCCAATGATTCTAAAAGAAATTCAGGGTTTGGAGAGTTATGACGATGTTCCAGAAGATTATGACATGTCTGTCTTTGAATGTCATGTCACTTTTTGTTCATAAATACCGTTATCAGTAAATGTAGTATAGATTGTTGGAAATAGAGTCACAAGAAATTGTTGATGGAATTCAGAGTTTGGCTAGTTATGCTGAGGTCTGTGATGACAGGACTACAGTATATTAATAAATTATGGGGTTTTTTTTTGTTCAACAATAAATGTGAATTCTTGTTCATGGAAAAATAAGACATCCCCTGAACATCTCCTTAGCACCTATTTAGGAACAAAAATTAAAGGGATTTTGCCACAAAGTAAAATTGACATGGGAAGCCTGCAAATTAAATAACAAACATTTTCACCATAGTTTGTTTTAGCTGCTCCTTTAGTGATCCAATGTTTACAGATCCAGGGGATATTACTAGTGTGGAGGGTTCCTCAGTCCTGGTCACACATGATAAGACATCACTTCTCCACTCAGGCAGCTACTGAGTGTTCAAACCCCGGGTGTTGTCACTCTACTCCCACTCTCTGTACTCCATAGTAGTTAGTCAAACAGTGCAAATACATAAAAAAGAAACCTCTATCAGGTTTGTGCATTGATAGAAGAAAAAACAACACAGGTTTGGTTCCTGTAGGGATTTGAAACGTGGACCCTTGTGCCTGGAGGCAAAGGTTTTACCTCTGAGCTACATTGTAGCTACTTACAGTTCTACACATAAACAGACCTGTCTTTGACTACAGAGAGGAAAGGCCTGGTGATGTCATTCTGCTGGATCACATGATATGCAATTCAAACAAATCACACAGAAGAGCTGGATGCAGGAGGGATGAAATGAGATCCTGGCAAAACCCCTTTAATATAAGACACTGTCTTATTTTCAGGGAAACAGGGTAGCTACACAATACATACAAATAAGGCTCAGTATGCATCTGCCCTGTCACTCTCTGGACTGGGGAAGGCAGCCGGACTCCATCACCTCTTGAAGTCTTTGGGGTAAATGTTTCTCCTTGTGTAGAGTACCAAAGTGGTGTAAGAGCACTTACCACATAAGCCATGCAATGCTATAAGCTGTAATGGTCTTTGACATTTCTTTGTTAATTAGTTACCATTCATTGCTGCAGCCATAAAACGCACACTCCCTGCTGTGTTTTATATGCAACAATATGGTAAGGAAGTGTGTAGGTTTTAAAAATGTAAATATAATAATGTTCCCTTTAAGTTTTTAAGTTGGTTTTGACTTGCTTTGTTATTTAAGTTCTTATCATTTAAAAAGGAAACATATTTTAAAAAGGAATAATGTGATTTCTTACTCGCAAAAAAACCAAAAAACTGTAGCATAAAGCTTGTGAAGTATAAAGGGATTCTTCTACACCTTGTAAAACCGGTATTTGCTCTTTGGAAACGTACACTTTCTCAGGTCTGAGGTTGGTTTCTGAAGTAGCTGTCTATAGCCAAAGGGGTATTCCCAGCTTCTCCTTCTGACTGTACGAGAAATCTTTAACGTCACAGTGGGCAGTGATATTTACACAAGGCAGTGCTGCCTTATTCACAGAAAGGTCCTGGTGTTTAGTGGTGTGGACTACATTTCCCAAAACTCATTTGCTCTGTTGGGAAACGATGCTGAATCAGGATCTGGAATCTGTATACATATTAGAGTACATATAGAAAAATATACTTAAAGGGGTTGTCTCACTACAAGGATTGCTTTTTATGTTAAAGATCTTGCAAAAACAAGTCACTTTTCAATATGTGTCCATTAACAGTGTCCTACGTATTCCTAGATATCCCCTCTTATATGAGCTGCATCAGCTCATCAGGTCACTATAGCTACAGACCTGTGTGATCTCTCCTGATAGGCTGCCAGGACTGGTTGCTATTGCTACAAAGATGTTCAGTCTCTCATGATAGGCTGCCAGCACTGGTTGCTATAGCTACAGACCTGGCTTCTACTGCAGCCTAGTAGAAGCCAGTATACACGCGCCTGAATTCAAAGTAAAACCAAGAAAACAGGACTGAGGTAAGATGAAACAATGTAGTGAGACAACCCCTTTAATAATAATAATATTACAACGACCAAATAGCTACCATAGCTAATTAATATTGTCACCACTATAGCATAACTGGATAAGTGGGCAGTGATATTTACACAAGGCAGTGCTGCCTAATTCACAGAAAGGTTCTGGTGTTTAGTGGTGTGGACTACATTTCCCAAAACTCATTTGCTCTGTTGGGAAATGATGCTGAATCAGGATCTGGAATCTGTATGCATATTAGAGTACATATAGAAAAATATACTTAATAATAATATTACAATGACCAAATAGCTACCATAGCTAATTAATATTGTCACCCCTATAGCATAACTGGATAACACCACTATACTGTAATTATCATTAATACCAGCATACTGTTACTAAATTACACCGCCATACTGTGACTGAATAATGCCACCAGACCATAGTCAGATAAGTCTACCATACCTGAACTGAATAATAACACCACTATACCATTACTGATTCATAGCATTATACCTCTAGGGGATAGATAACACAACCATACTATTAATAAATAATACCACCATACCATGACTGCATAACATTGGCTATCACCATACTTTCACCATAAATTAATATACTAGTACACTGATCACATAGCGGTCAGATACAGGGCATATTAATAAAATACTGATCAGATACAGCCAAATGAGAATAAACCACTAAACTCAATGGGCCTCATTTATTAAAACTGTCTAAAAGTAAGATTTCCCCTGTATAATGTGCCTGCTATGCAGCCCCAGTGCCCTTCCCTCCAGTTATGCGTCCTTTGCTGAACTTTTATCCCCCTCTCTGACAGGCAGCCTGCAGGCTCTGTCCCTCTGCAACAAACTCTGATTAGTGGAGCAGCAGAGCAGATGTAGAAGGTCCTGCCGACTGCTGCTCCACTTGGCTCTCATTTTATGCTGCAGCGGAAAGAAGCATTGCTTGTCTCCATCTCTACCTGTTGTGTGGGCACTGTGTGATCTGCACTGTTATGGAGGGCACTGTATGGTCAGCACTGTATGGCTGTATATGCTATTTTAAGTTATCTAAATTAGCAATCCAGGAAAATCTGTTTTTGTAGCCTCGCTAGATTCCTTCCTCAAGTAGGTATTTATTTCTGACACAATCAAGACATGTCCATAAAATGTTTGATAGATTCGAGACTCCAGAGAGGAGGCTGTATCTGTGTGTTATTCTCTCTAATTAGAATTGTGAAACAGCCACTTCTGTAACCCTCAAAACTACCATGATAATAGGTGCCCCCCTCCCCACACACACCCAATTCTGATCTTTAGCAGTTCCTAAAAAGGAACCAAGACTTCTCAGCCATTTTGGGTAGTTACAGTTGGAGCTTCATAAAGGTCTCAGACGAGGAATACTCCTCTATGATCCATTGCGGCCCCTAGGAGAGGCACAGTATAACAATATGGCCTTAGACTAGAAAATAGTATGTACTCCTGGCTAAGAACATTGCTCATCTCTCTCTCTTTCCCAAATGGTCCATGTTTCCATCCCGTCACTCCCCTTCGTAGAAGAAGGCAGCTTTCTAGCAGGTTTGATTTTTTTTTTTGATATGCCACTTTTCGCAAACACACAACTTCTGGCACTAGACCTCCAGTGTGTGTTGGCAAATATGGCCATCTTTTTATGTTTTTGATCTGGTTTGTCAGGAACTCACAGTAGAGGCAGCCATTTCTGGAGTGACGTGGCATAGAGATAAGCGTTATCATACCCGTTCATTGAGATTGAGTACCGCTAATTCCTCGATGATTAGCTGCTATTCCTGTACGTGGAATCATGTTCACTTTAAAGGGTATGTGTCATAAAAAAATGAGTCATTGTTTAGCTCCCATTTTTATTTTAAACACATTTTTTTAGGATTATTTTTAAATTTTTCATATCACTTTCAATATTTATTAATAATTCTTAAGTCTTGCAGTTTTCACTTTGGTCACTAGGCCTTGTTTGCACTGCTTTAACAGCAGTCAGAGAGATGCTTTACAATAGCTTCATGCACATAATAGACTTAAAGGGGTTTTGCCAAGAAGTGAGTTTCTTACCTCTTAATCTGCTCAGAAGAGAAAATAAACAAACATGCTGCCTTACAGGGAAGAGAGAGGGGGGCTGAGAACACAGCCATGAAGCAGGGAGCGTAGGGAGCGTGTGCAATGTTTACTAAAATAATCACATTACAACTAGCAGATTCTTTATACAAAAGACAACTTATGGGCAAAAAAAGTGAGTTTTACACCTAAACAGGTTCATACATGTGGCCCAAGATCTTTCTCCACAGTCCTTTGCCAGCTCATTCAAATTCCCTGTCATCAGATAAGAAGTGCGGACAACGCAAGCGTTGCCAGATCAACTCCTATCAGCTCCTGGTCGTGTCTAATGCAAACTTTTAAGTAACTAAGGGCATGTTAGGAAGGCTGTAACTCTCAGAGGCTTCACTTTTTGTAATCACATATATTTAGAAAAGTGATTAAAATACCCATTTTGGAGGATCCCACGTCAACATTACATCGTGGCAAAACCCCTTTAAGACTGACTCAGTCCTATTCACTTCTATAGGAGAGTTTTCTAGTCATGCTCTGTGACCTGGGAAGAAGTCACTCTGCAGGGAGGTGAAAGGGTGAATGTGACTTATCTATTCACACTGGTGTCTCCTTTCAGTTTGACCCTCTTTGTGCGGATAAGGAGCAGACTACTAAGAATCTTTCTCTACAGAGCAGGAAGTGTCAGACAATTATTAGACTTAGTGGCCAAAGTGAAAACTGCAGGGCTTAAGAATTATTAAAAAATATTGAAAGTGATATGGAAAATTAAAAAAAAAAATAACCAAAAATTCCTAAAAAATGTGTTGAACATAAAAATGTGAGAATAACAATAAGTCATTTTTGATGACACAATCCCTTTAACAGAATGAGATGTAGTAATGTTATATAGCGTTTCCCTTACGCTGGCTGCAGAGAAGGCTGCTCTTTCTACTGGTTATCTCAGGCGAAATATGAAGAGGAAATCCTTTCTCTCGCCTTATCATAGTTTACAGTCTTTCTTCTGGGTGCCAATTCATCATTACATTATTTTAGAACAAAGGGAGCGACGTCAGTTTACATAGGATATTATTAACTGTACAAGTGGGAGATGTATTTGTTCAACTTCTCTGTGTCTGGAAAAAACATGGTATTAAGTTTAACAATAGTAGTGATTGATGGGAAAAAAATACAACGCAAATAAATTCCAGCAGGCGCGCTTCTCAGCTGAACTGGACTAGGAGTATATGGGAAGCTGGCAAGGTAACAGTTTTACACCCCATCCTGTAGTCTCCAGAAGTACAGTGGATATTCATCTGAATGACTTTAATCCTCTGTAGCCAAAGCCTCCACCACAATGGGGCACGTTTATTAATACTGTCTAATAGTTAGTATATACTTAGCCCAATAATGCGCCAGATTTAACACATTAAATCAACTGAATGATAAATCTGACACATGTAGATTGTCCAGTCATATTTTACACTGTTTGCAAGTTTGCCTTATTTGCACCAAAATTGTGGCACTTTTTGGGGGCATAGTGTCACACATTAACTCACACCTGTTTTTGTGAAACAACGGCTCTTTTATCAGACACAGCACAGAACTATGTAAAACTATATTATATATATCTATATATATATATATATATATATATATATATATATATATATATATATATATAAAATGATATCAAACTGCCCAAAACATATAATAAATGTGGTATAACAAATGCACAATATTATTTTGGTGCAGATTGCACCAAAATTCTAAGTAAATATGCCCTAATGTTTAAGGTTGCAACAGATTGCAGCCTTTGCATTGCCACTCTATAGGCTATAATACAAGGCAGTGTCTGCTTTAATAATGTTACCTATTATAATTATTTTTCATAAGAGATGATGCTCAGATCACTCTGGGATGGCTCATGAATATCTATTGTGATTATTCTGATTAAAGGGGTTGTATCATTTCATTGAATGGTCTTCAGAATAAGGGGACAGTGAATACAAGCAACTTTGCAATTAGATGTCATTAGCAAAGCTGTCTTGTTATCACAGGATCCCTTATTTTCTGTTTCTCTTTCCACTGATATCCAGTGCTGGTCAGATCGCTCCTCCTTGCATTTCACTAGTTGAGAGCTCATTTACATTCTGTTCGGCCCCTGGTCGGCTGTATTCACGGAGCTTGCATTCCTGTCTCTCACTCAAAGTAAGGGACCGGCATTTTCACTCTGCACAGCCAGAAGAAACAGAATAACACTGCAGGGCTTCTATAATCAGAAAACAACACAATTGTGTGACTGTGCCTAAACATAGAAGGAGCATTAGAGGCCGAGAGCATTTCACCCTGCACAGCTCTGGAGGAGTTTATACAAGACTGGATTCATTTGTAACATGAATGCAAGCCTCTGGTATGTAAACAACTCTTACATACTATGCATAGGGAGAGACACAGTAACATGTGGAGGGGGGGGACGACACATGGAGCCAGCATGAACAGTGAAGGGGGGATGATGTCATATCCCCTTCGGTTAAGAAACACCCAGCTGGGCGGGGACGAAGCGCCCCTGAATTTCTGTAACTGTGTGAGAGCACTGAAACAGGCTAACTGACGAAGCGATACATCCCCTTCAAGGCTGGGTTCACACATCACATCACTGCATGTTTTTTTTTTTATGCAGGTAGTTTTTTTTAATTAACTCTATTTTGGAACACAGGTGAAATGTTGTTTAATTACTAAATATTTTTTTTTAAGATGCCTGTGTTCTTTAATTGCTTACATTTTTAGATGCTTTTGAAGAAATTAAAAAACTCAAAGTCTATAAAGGTTAAATAGTGGGGGGGCGGAGTTTGCTATGTAGGAGAGAGGACGTGTGCTGCAGGGGCTCCTCCAGAGACTTGCTCTCATCCTTGATATATTTAATCAAAATGGGCCGAAATCGGAATAAAAAGGCAGCCCAGGTGCCTGGGACTCCTTCTGACATGATGAGGCTGCCGATCTTCAACTTTTTCACCCCTCTTCAGAACCTGGAGGAGAGTGGAGCCTCTTTCCGCGCCCAGGAGCTGCCGGCGCCATCTTACAGCACAGCAGAGGGAGCATGTGGGCGCACTGTGAGCTCCGACGCTGCGCCGCTGCCACCTACTGACCTGCCGCCTCCAGTGCCGGAAGGCTTGCCACCCCGCAAGGATCCTGCTTCCCTGCTGTCGGCCCGGAGATGCGGAGCATGCAGACCTGGCCTCGCGTGGACCCCGGCGCAGACACCGCGCAACATGGAGCATTATCCGCAACGGAGCTGCGCTGCAGCTGCGACCCTGTCAGGTCAGTGCGGGCTGGGATCCCGACACCTGTCCTCTGATGCCGCGCCGCCATGCGGACTGGCCGGGACACCGGAGCGTGGGGCGGACTGTCATGTGGCTCCGAGTGGTGCCGCCGGAGCTTCAGCTCTTCCTCGGCCGGCCTCTCCTACCCAGCTGAGGGGACTTGGGACATGCTCTCCCTTGAATGACTCTACCAACTGGGCCGCTGAGGGTCCGGGCAGACGGGAGAATACCCCGGCAGACATCTCCTCCCTGAATCAGATTGCGGGGGAGCAGGGGGAATGGCCAGGGTTAAATAATGCAGGGCACAGTTCCAGACCACCTAAGCCCATCCTGAACTCCCCCTCTTGCCCAGAGATCCAGGGGACTATTCAGTGGGGCCCCTCTGATGGCAAGGACACTGGGGACACTATGTCAGGCCGACCACGTCTGTCACGGCATCCACAGCCGGGTGACGTCCGACACCGACCCCCATCCAGAGATGGAACTCTCACCACCCTGGGAAGTCCCACTGAGAACGCCATGGACTCTACTGTGCTGCTCCCTGGATCCCCCATGCTGGGTAGCCCCTAGCCCTTTTCCGCTTACAAAGTAGAGTTCCCGGACTCTTCGGATAAGCACGATCCATCCTGATCAAGGCTGGAGTGAACAGAGGCCTACTAACCTTCCAATGTGAGTGGGACTTTGATCTGTTTACCATGCGCTTTAGTCAGGAATTCACCGGACACTAGTCGTTCTTTTTGCTGTTTTCTTTGGTGGTCATTCCCCATGCCATGATGACACTTTATGCTTTTTGGGCCTATTGTTTTTTTTTGGTTTTTTTTAGGTGGAGTCGCCTCCCTCGGAACCTCCCTTCCCGGATTGTTCTCCGGGTTGTGGCAATGGAGTTATCGCCTAGCTCTTGCCTGGACCGGTTTTGGAGGGGTCCGTCCCGGGTGGGGTGGCCCCATCAGAGCGTCTTTTTGTTCAGACGACTCTGGAGGCTTGCGCACTGTGGACCTCTTGCGGTGACGTAATACTCTTTCTCCTTTGCTGATTGCTTTATTTTTACTAGGTTGGCTTAGCTACCTGTCTCGCCTCGGACAGGAACCCCCGTATAGTTTGGCCCTTTGGGATTCCCAAATGGCTTTTGCAGTTACATACCTGCCTGTATTAGTTCTCCGGCCTCTTCTAGTCAGGCCTTTGTTCATGACTGTTTGTGGTTTGTTTGTTCCTTTTCTGGCTCTGTGGCTGGCTCGCTGGGACACCGCGTCTCGCAGATCTTGGGGGTTGGAGTTTATCTCTTTCTTGCTGGCCCGACATGATGAGTGTCCGACTTATGTCCCTTAATGTTAAGGGATTTAATTCCCCCGAAAAGAGGTCGCAAGTCTTATATCACTTGCACAAACAGAGATCGCATATAGTATTCCTCCAAGAAACTCATCTTCTCTCCTCTCATATACAGTCTTATCGTAACCGTTATTTCCCTGCCTGGTGCCATAATAGCGACTCATCCTCTAAAGTCAGGAGAGTGGCCATCTTCTTCCATAAGTCCCTCCCTGTGGTGATTCTGGACATGTTCCGGGATGCTGACGCCAGAGTCATATTCGTTAAAATTAGCCTCCAGGGACAAGTTTACACATTGGCAAATGTGTATGCGCCCAATTCAGGTCAGTTGACTTTTCTGACCAGGACGTTGGATGCCCTCCTCCACTTTGCCCAGGGGCAGATTGTTTTGGGGGGGGACCTGAATCTGGTTTTAAATCCCCTGTTAAATCCCCCTATAGGCCGGGCGCTCCTCGATGTCCTATAATGCTGTTAATAAAATCAAGAAGCTGCTCCATGACATGCAGCTAGTGGACGTGTGGAGACTGCTGCACCCCTTGGACCGAGACTATACTTTCTACTCCTTCCCCCATAATTCGTACACACGAATCGATTATATCCTGCCACAGCATTCACTTCTCCGCTGTGTGGCGTCGGCCTCGGTGGGCAGTGCTCTCCACTCGGACCACGCCCCTGTTCACTGCGACCTGGCTCTCCCTCACTATACCCGGCCGCCCTTCTCGTGGAGACTGAATGAGTCCCTCTTGTCTGACTCGCTGTGCCTGTCAGACTTACAATGCTCGACGGATATCTTTCTTTCAGCGCACTCTTCGGATCGGACTCCTCCCCAGATCTAGTGGGAGGCCCTAAAATGCTCCCTTAGAGGGACATTAATCAAACATGGAGTGCGTCTCAAGAGGGAAGCTGCAGCTAAGCTCCAAAACCTTTTGACGCGTCTAGCGTCCCTGGAGGCTTCCCATAAGGCATCGGGAGGGGGAGCTGGATCTGAGAGCCCTTGTCCAGACCCGTCATGACATTCTCCAGCTCATGGAGCATAGGCATAAACGGTACAGACAGTTGTGGGCCAGTTCTTTTTATACCGGGTGCAACAAGCCGGGCGAATTTTTAGCCCGGGCGCTCAGGGATGGGAGGGCAGCGTTGTATGTCCCAGCTATCAAGACCCGGGAGGGAAGGGTGGTCCATCTTACAGAGGATATTCTGCAGGTTTTCCATGAGTACTACTCTAGGCTGTATAATCTCCCCTCTCCCGATGTCTCGGGGGACTCACTCCGCTCCTACTTAGCCAGGACGGCACTCCCCCTCCCCTCCCTCCCAGCTGGATCCCTCGCCTCTCTGGAGGCACCGTTCTCTGAAGAGGAGTTGCTGGCAGCCATAAAGTCCCTGCCCTCTGGCAAGAGCCCGGGTCCAGATGGCTATACAGCTCTATTTTATAAAGCGCTTAAGACTGAGCTGTCTTTGCCCCTGCTCCGTGTGTTCAACGGAGTGTCCGCGGACTCCCCCTTTGTTCCGGCCTTTTAGCGGGCTCACATTGTGGTAAACTCTAAAGAGGGTAAGGACCCATCACAATGCCAGGACTTCCGTCCCATCTCTTTGATCAACACGGACGCAAAAATTTTCGCCAAAATGCTCGCGAACAGGTTGACCCCTTTGCTTGGGGACATTATCCACCAGGACCAGGTGGGGTTCGTGCCCTCCAGAGAGGCGAGGGACAACACGCTTAAAACCTTCTCCCTGATCCACCACGTCCGCCTACAAAACACTCAGTGCCTTCTCCTGTCACTCGATGCGGAGAAGGCCTTTGATAGAGTCGCATGGGTCTTTTTGAATGGGGTGTTGCAGGCTTTGGTGTGGGCCCGGAGATGCAGGGGAGGGTTATGGCCCTGTATGACTCGCCTCAAGCCCAGGTGAGGGTCAATGGAGTGTTGTCCACTCCTCTAACGATTGGTAATGGCACCAGGCAGGGCTGCCCCCTCTTCCCTATCCTCTATATCCTGGCCATGGAACACCTGCTACGAGCGCTGCGTAATGACCCCCGTGTACAGGGGATCCGGGTGGGGGGTCACCATTTTAAATGTTCAGCTTTCTCTGATGATTTGCTCCTCTACCTCGGGATTCCGCCTCCTCGCTCCCGGCAGCATTGGGGGTTCTTGAAGAATACAGCCTTTATAGCAACCACAAAATAAATATGGCAAAAAGTGCAGCCATGGGGTTAAATATACCGCGGGATTCTCTGTCCTCCATGAAGACTGCTTTCCCTCTCTCCTGGTCAGATTCTTCTTTTAAGTACCTCGGAGTTCACATACCCTGAAACCTAGACAGGGTATTTGACCTCAATTTTGCCCCTCTGTTTGACAGAATTAAACAGGACCTCTCAAAATGGGACAAAAAAGATTTTTCGTGGCTAGGACGGATAAGCATCATGAAGATGAATATTCTTCCACGCCTGCTGTACCTTTTTCAGGCGATCCCTACGCTGCTCCCCAGAACCTTCTTCAAATCTTTGCGGACCTTAACCTCCCAATTTGTGTGGGTGCGGGGTAGACCTAGAATAGCGAATGCCACTTTGTGTAGGCCAAGGGCTGAGGGGAGGGCTTGCGCTGCCGGACTTTCAGGCCTACTACCTGGCCCCGGCATTTCTCGAGAGCTGATTGGTCCAGGGTTTTTCAGCTGGCCCACAGATCTTCGGTGTCCTCTAGGGCCCAGGAGTTAAATTATAAAATTATCACAAGATGGTACCATGTCCCCGCGCTGCTCAATACTTTCTATCCCTCTGTCCCCGCGGTCTGTTGGCGGTGCAGGAAGGAGAAGGGGACCATGACTCACGTCTGGTGGGGTTGTTCGGTTCTACAACCTTTCTGGGAGGGGGTGCTTAGTATGATCCACAGAATCACAGGGGTTAGGATACGAAACTGCCCTGCTTCTGTCCTTCTGTTTGAAATTCCACTCCCCACTGCTCTTCTAAAATGCCACCTCTAGGTCATCCTCCTTTTGCCTGCCAAGATAGTGATCCTCAGACTCTGGCTGTCAACTGCCTGCCCAACCATGACGGACTGGATTCGGGAGGTCATGCGCTCCAGCGTTTAGAGGAGTTCAGGACTGATTCTCCTTTGCGTTATAGTCAGTTTCTGCTTATCTGGGAGGACTGGATCTCTTTTTGTGGTTCAGATACTTATTTAACCTGTTCTTGAGGTGGGGACTCTGGTTCCTGCGGAGAGCGTGATGAGGACTTGCGACCTACCACCTCCATCTGTCTTGTAGGGGTGTGGTGTGCCCGGTGAGACAGCTGTTGTGCTCTGTTAACTTTGTTCGTGATACTTTGACAATTTAGTTCGGTCTGCACATGAGGTTGCCTCCTTGACACGCCGGTACCTGAGGTGCTTAAGTGGGGGTCCTAGGGCGGAGCTTGAGCCCTGGACTCTCGAATGAACCCTGCTGCTGGATAAAGGCCCTCCATTTGGTGCCCAAGTTGTTGAGTTGGTAGCCAATCTTGAAACGCTCTCTTTCCATACCCTTGATATCCCTTGTGTTTGTGTGTTATTTTTTCGTCCTTTTTCAATCTCGTTCTCTTCTTTCCTTCACTTTCCTTCCGCCCTTCCTTCCCCCCCTTTTTTTTTTTCTCTTTCTTTCTCTTTCCCTTTCTTTCTCCCCCTCTCTTCTTCTCACTCTTTAGCCCTTCCTCTGGCTCTCACAATATTGGAGGCCATTGTTTTGGCTTTCTTGAGCTACCATCTAGAAATAATGCTGCCGTCTCTTTTTGTAACTGTACTATTTTAAGGATATATTGTGTAACCTCTGTGCAATGTTTTACACTGTATTTCTCATGATCTCGTTAATAAAAGTGTTTGAATACGAAAAAAAAAAAAAGTTTTATAGTAAAGATGCTTTGTGTTAGTAAAGGGCCTAATAAAGTAGTATCAGGTGTGCTGCAGACAAAACAAATCAATACCTGTTTAGGGCTTTGTTGACTGACGTTTGATGGCAGTGGTCCAAAAACTTAAGAGAAGGGATTATTGTTTTGCATGAACAAGGAAAAGGATACAAATGGATAGTGAAGGCACTAACTAGACATGCAACTAAAGCATAGTTTGCAAGTTCAGAGTTGAAGGAAAAGGAACACTGGCTACACAACCTGGGTAAGGCAGAAAGAAGAAGCTGCCACCAGCTTCCTGAAGTTGAGGCTTATTCACCTTTTTTGGGCCACCATTTCATACTTGTGTAATGCGTGTTGTACGGTGCCTGCATGGACGTCTGTGATCTCACTCTTACAAAGCCTTCGAGCCACCTGTACTGCCATGCCATAGAACTGATAGACCTTGTGATGAGCCAACTTGTTGCCTCTGATATTTTGCCTGGACGTCCACCTCTTGGCTTTTGAATGAATGAATGGATTTAATTTTATTTTCTTCCAGCTATCATGGCCGCACATAATGTAGTTTGGCAATTTTCTTGCCCGAGAGATGCTATTGATGAGCTGGATGATGCTGCGTCTCTTTTCTTGTGAAATTTTCTACATAGCTGCTCCTTGATTTGAACCAGTGACCTTTTGCTTGGAAATCACTCTGAAAGCACACTGAGCTATTAGGGAATTTGAGAACAGGTTGTAATTTGTAGTAGACAAGAAGAAAGATTGTTCCACCACCAGGAGCAAAACAGTAACAATACAGTTGGATGACAAGAATCTGCAGAAATAAGCATATGCTAAATAGTTGCAGGTCAAAGTTATGTATGAGATAGCCAAGATGATTGTCTATAAAATGATCGTAGTCTCACGTTCAAAGCTAGGGTGGATGGTGAGATATGGAACCTGAAAGTCACAAGTTCAAAACATTGTTACCATTTTTCTTGTCAGTTTGAAATATATTTACTGGATAAAACTTTAGAACACAAAAAAACTTTAATAAATTGTAAATATGTAAAATGCTGCAGTAAATGGGAAGAAAACAGTTTTCAACAAAAAAACGTCCTGAATAACATCTGTGGAGTCTCTGAATTTGTTCTGAGAAATAATATCACCTCCATCAGATCCTGCATACATGACCTCAAATCTAATCTCATTATTTCCAGGCTAGAGAACGGCCTCTTTACACTAACTGGGGTTGGTGGCAAAGCAATGACCACAGGGGCAACATCTCTAACAATGTCAGGGTATAAAGGAATTGCCTCCGGCACAGTCAGTTCTGATGAACGGTTTATTTTCTACTTCTTTGAAAGCAAGTGAAAAATTTTGCTGAAATCTTGTCAATCTGTTTACACTCCTCATCTGATGAGGCTGAAGATATGGAAGCAGGAGCACTGGCAAGACCCAATCCGTCTTGCTCTTGGCACGGCTTTGTACTAACTGTACCAATTTATTATATATTTTGGGAGTCTGAGTTGGTCCATTTTATAACGACTGCGACTAACAAAATGGACACCGACTCCATGACTCCGAATCTACAGCCCATGCTAAACGTCTAAGGTCTTTATGACCGAACTCCAAGACATTTCTATTGACCCAAAAGCAAAATAAAAAATAGCTTCAGTGTGCTCAAAATCATTTAAGTAAGCCACAGAAGTGTGGGGATTCTGTTTGCGGTACAATTAAATAAAACTGCCTCTTTTCAGGCTTATGAAACAGTGGTACATCTGGAGGAGGAGGAACATATGCTGAAAAGAACACCCTGCCAATAATGAAGCTTGGTGGTGGCTCATTGATGCTTTGCTTCCTCTAGCACTGGAAATATGCAGAATATATAGTGGAACATGGATTCAATCAAGCATCAGGAAATTCTTGGAGAATGCATCATTCCTTCTTTGAGGAAGCTGAAGTTTGGACCTCATTGTACCTTTCAACAGGACAGTGATCCCAAACATATTGTAAAGCTTATCAAGTCTTGGGTTAGCAAGAAGTCCTGGACCCTGGAGTGGCCGTCAAAGTCCTCATACTTGAACCCCATAGAAAATCTGTAGTGGGATTCGAAGAATGTGGTTACAGCATGAAATCCCAAGAATAATATTGAACTGGATGCTATTGTCCATGAGGGATAGGCCAAGATTCATCAGGAACACTGCCAAAAGCCGGTGTATGGCTATGTGTCAGGTTTGCAGCAGGTTATAACAGCATAAGGTGCTCTACTAAGTACAGTCATGGCCAAAAGTTTTGAGAATGATACAAATGTTAATTTTTACAAAGTCTACTGCATCAGGTTTTATAATGGCAATTTGCATATACTCCAGAATGTTATAAAGAGTGATCAGCTTAACAGCAATTAATTGCAAAGTCAATAGTTGCTTAGAAAATGAACTTTTTCCCCCAAAACACATTTCAACTTCATTGCAGGCCTGTCTTAAAAGGACCAGCTAACATCGTTTCAGTGATTGCTCCATTAACACAGGTGTGGGTGTTGATAAGGACAGGGCTGGAGATCAATCTGTCATGATTAAGTGAGAATCACACCACTGGACACTTTAAAAAGAGGCTGGTGCTTGGCATCATTGTTTCTCTTTTGTTAACCATGGTTATCTCTTAAGAAACACGTGCCGTCATCAATGCACTGCACAAAACTGGCCTAACAGGGAAGAGTATCGCAGCTAGAAAGATTGCACCTCAGTCAACAATCTATCACATCATCAAGGATTCAAGGAGAGAGGGTCCATTGGTGCTAAAAAGGCTCCAGGGCGCCCAAGAAAGACCAGCAAGCGCCAGCACCGTCACATACCAGTGTGTCAGCTTCGCAATCGGGCTAACAGCAGTGCAGAGCTTGCTCAGGAATGGCAGCAGGCAGGTGTGAGTGCATCTGCACGCACTGTGAGGCGGAGACTCATGGAGCAAGGCTGTGGGTCAAGGAGGGCAGCAAAGAAGCCACTTCTCTCCAGAAAAAACATCAGGGACAGACTGATATTCTGCCAAAGGTACAGGGAGTGCACTTCTGAGGACTGGGGTAAAGTCATTTTCTCAGATGAATCCCCTTTCCGAATGTTTGGAACACCTGGAAAACAGCTTATTCAGAGAAGACAAGGTGAGCGATACCACCAGTCTTGTCTCATGCCAACTGTAAAGCATCCAGAAACCATTCATGTGTGGGGTTGCTTCTCAGTCAAGGGAATGGCTCCTCTCTAACAGTCTTGCCTAAAAACACATCCATGAATAAAGAATGGTACCAGAATGTCCTCCAAGAGCAACTTCTACCAACCGTCCAAACGCTGTTTGGTGATCAACAATGCCTTTTCCAGCATGATGGAGCACCTTGCCATAAAAGCAAAGGTGATAACTAAATGGCTCAGGGAACAAAACATAGAGATTTTGGGTCCATGGCCTGGAAACCCCCAGATCTTAATCCCATTGAGAACTTGTGGTCAATCATCAAGAGACGGGTGGAACAAACAAAAACAACAAATTGTGACAAAATGCAAGCATTGATTGTGCAAGAATAGACTGCTATCAGTCAGGATTTGGTCCAGAAGTTGATTGAGAGCATGCCAGGGAGAATTGCAGAGGTCCTGAAGAAGAAGGGTCAACACATGCAAATATTGACTTGCTGCATTAACTCATTCTAACTGTCAATAAAAGCTTTGTTAATCATAATATGATTGCACTTGTTTTTTCTGTATGTGATAAAACATCTGACAAACACACATAAAAACCAGAGGGCAACAGATCATGTGAAAATATAATATTTGTATCATTCTCAAAACTTTTGGCCATGACTGTACTATAGACACTTGTCATAAAGGGGTTGAAAAACTCTTGAGACTACAGTAGTCATTAGAGACATTTTGGGCGACATGTATGAAATTTGGCATGTAAACGGCAAATATCATGCACTTAATAAAAGCCTAGAATGCGCCTGATTTATGAACCCGCTCTACAGCTAGCGCTAAGACAACATTTCTGGCTCAACTTTGAAAGTGGTTTACCTGTTCCAGCAGTAATGCGCCTAGAAATGCCGTAGTGAAGCTATAAATCTATAGCTTCGTACGGTTCTAGTGCGCCCCGCCTCCCGCACACTCCCCAAAATCAGACGCATTACAAAGTGCCGCGGGCACTATGTAATGCGCCTGATAATGGCGTATGGGAGGCATTTCAGTGAATTTAATGGGACTGTGCTGGATATCTGGCTGAAAAGATGCCAGATATCTAGTGCAGCCCCATTCATACATATCGCCCTTTGAGTTAAATTTGGAGAAACCACTTGTTTTATTAGTGGTGTGGACCTTTTAATTTTTTTTTTTTTACAAACTGCAAGTTTGTACATTTTACAAATAAACCTATTTTAAAATAGGGGATGAACAATTTTGATTATGTAACTGTAGTAATAAATCTAAAAGGCCTGCCACCTCAATGACATCTCAGGTACATGTTGACAAAATTGTTGGCACTCTTCTAAATTAAAACCCACAGTGGTCACTGAAATGAACTGAATGTGTTAAAAGTTATAATAAATTTACTGCAAATTAACTATTGAAAATCAGACTTTCCTTTTAAATTGTGGTTCCACCGTAAAATTTTAAAAAACAAAGTAATGAAACTAGCCTGCACAAAAGTAATTGTCCCCTTAATATTTTGTTGCACAATCTCTTGAGGCAATCACTGCAAAGAAATGATTTCTGTAAGTCTTAGGCTATGTCTACACAGCACAGGTTTTTGGTCCGACTGAAGCTAGTGCTCAATAGAAAATCCATGCTGTAGTTTACACAGCATGGATTTTTTACTTATGGTTTCTTAAACTAGGATTAGGCACATATTCTATGTTCGTGGGACTCACGTTGGATTCCCATAGCCCCAGTACATTGGGGATGCGGGAAATCTGAGAACTGACCCTATTTTTTGCGCAAAAACTGCACAAAAAATGGAAAGTGTGGTCCAGTGATGTTAAAATGACGTTGAATTTTGGACGGCATTTTAACATTGCTGTGTAGACATAGTCTTAGGGTAAATTCACATGGCATATTGTAGCGAACACAAGGTACGCAGTACACCTTCGTTAGCGCTGTTGAAAGTACTGGCTTGCAAGCTCGTACTTTCATTCAACGTGCAGTGGCCCTAGACAGCTTTCTACCTCATATACGTTTTTTTTTCTCAGCGTGTAAGAGTGGGCGTACATTAATCACCAAGAATTACAATTGTAAAATCATCACAGTCTGAACGACGACAATGATTTTACATAGCACTCAATGACTGCTGGACTTGTAAATGATTTTACTGCATTTGCAGAACCTACTTTGGTGAAAGTATGCGCCAAAGCACGCACCACAAATGCAGTGTCTGAACATACCCTTAATGAGACTTCCTCTCCTGTCCAAGTGTATTTTGGCCCACTCCTCATGAGCAAACTTCAGGTGTGAAGGTGTCTTCTCCAGACTGCATGTTTCAGCTCCTTCACAGATGTTCAATAGGATTTAGATCTGGGTTCATAGAAGCTACTTCAGAATAGTCCAATACTTTGCTCTTATCCATTCTTGGATTTTTATAGCTGCGTGTTTTGGGTCATTATCCTGTATTATACTATACTCATGACCTGCGACTGAGACCAAGCTTTCTGATTCTGGGCAGCACATTTCGTTCCAGATTGCCTTGACAATCTTAGATTTCATTATACCCTGCACAGGGTCATAAGGGACTATATACAGGAATATGTGGCTGAATATAACATTATAAGTGATTGCCAGCATGGATTTACTAAGGACAGAAGTTGTCAGACCAACCTGATCTGTTTTATGAAGAGGTAAGTAGAAGTCTGGATAGCGGGGCGGCTGTGGATATAGTGTCTATAGACTTTGTAAAGGTGGTTGACACTGTCCCTCATGAATGTCTATTGGTTAAATTTAAAGTTTGTTGGGTTAGAAATGACAAGAGTGGTACTGGATTCAAAACTGGCTATAGTATCATACCCAGAGGGTTGATAAATAATTCCGAATCTGAATGGTGCCCGGTTGTAAGTGGTGACCCCAAGGCCCTGTACTGTGTCTGTTTTTATATAGTTTGTTTATTAATGATATAGTGGAGGGGATTAATAGCACTGTTTCTATTTTTGTAGATGACACCAAGCTCTGTAGTGTAGTGCAATCTATGATGATCATAAATTGCAAGCAGACCTGGACACACTGAGTGCTTGGGCATCCTCTTGGCAAATGAGGCTCAATGTGGATAAATGTAAGGTTCTGCGTCTTGGTAGTTATGATCTGTGCATCAGATGTCCTACGGGGTTAAAAACTGGGAAAATCGCTCATTGAGAAGGATTCGGGCATATTTTTAGATCATAGATTACAGAACAGCATGCAGTGTCAATCAGCTGCCTCTAAGGCCAGCAGGATATTGGTGTGTATTAAAAGAGGCATGGACTCGTGGAACAAGGATGTAATATTACCAATGTATAAAGCATTGGTGCGGCCTCACTTGGAATATGCTGTTCAGTTTTGGGCTCAAGTTTATCGAAAGGATGTAGTGGAACTAGAGAGTGCAAAGACGAGCATCCAAACTTATAAGGGGAATGGAGCATCTTAGTTATGAGATTAAAAGAATCAACCCCTTACCGACGTATGACATATGAGTACGTCATAGTGCTGGTAAGAGGCTTTGCAGTGAGATTGCGGCGCAATGCCACTACATAACTGGGTGATGGCTGCTAATTGCGCTGAACACGGCTGCAGCGTCTAAACGAATGAGAAACGTTCTCACTCCGTTCGGGACATCAGCGGCAAGATCACTGTGTTCTGATCACTTAACATTGCAGCTGGAAGCCTAGTGAAGGCAGGAAGTAGTAAACCGCCATCTTTGTACACCCTAATGCATTGTCTATACAGTGCATTAGGCTGTATGAACAATTTCACCCCCTAGTGGTGAAGCACCCTAGGGGGACTCAAAGTTGCAGTAAAAAAAAAAAAAGTGTTTTAAAGTATAAAAAATTAAAAAGTTCAAATCACCCCACTTTTGCTGTTTTACAAATAAAAAAAATAAGTTACACATATTTGGTACCGCCACATCCATAAGTCCAATCAATAAAAATATAGCATCATTTATCAAATACGCTGAACATCATAGATAAAAATCCAAATGCCAAAATTGCGGGGTTTTTTGGGTCATTTCACGTCCTGTAAAAACTGGAATAAAAGTGTTCAAAAAAAGTTGCATGTATTCCAAACTAGTACCAATGAAAAGTACACTTCAGTTCGCAAAAAATGCACCCTAACTCAAGTTCGTAGGTAAAAAAGTTATTGGTTGCACAAAATGGCGCCGCGGTAAAAACGTTAAAAATAGAAGATGTTTGGATTTTTTACGATACAAAAACATTGAGAGAACTGTACATGCTTGGTATTACCGGATTCGTATCAACCTGTAGAATACAAATAACACATTCATTATACCCAAAATTATATTCTGTAAAAACAAAACTCCTGCAAACATGGCGCACGTACGTGGTTTTTTTCACATTTCACCCCACTTAGAATTTTTTTATGGATTCCCAGTATATTCTATGATACGATGAATAACACCATTAGAAAGTACATCTTGTCCCACAAAATAAAAGCCCTCATTTACCTAGATAGGGGGAAAAATAAAGTTTTGGCTCTGGGAAGGCGAAGAACGAAAAATGGACGTAACAAAAAAAAAAAAAAAGGAAAAAAAAGGCTGCAATGGGAAAGGGTTTAAACTTATTTATTTTGAGAAAAGACGACTGGGGAAACATGATTTATATACGTATATAAATGGCCCCTATAAAAAGTATAGGGAAAAGTTATATTATGTAAAATATAAAAGATAAGAGGACATACCCTTTATCTAGACAAAAAAAGGATTCAATCTACAGAGGAGAAAAGCCTTCTTTACCATGAGAACAGTGGATCTGTGGAATAACCTGCCTGAGATGCTGGTCACAGCAGGAACAGTTGAGGGTGTCAAGAAAGATTAGGCAACTATATACTACTAAATAATATCAATACTTATGTAGCAGCATAAAATTCTAGATCCAGTCTGATGACAATTTTGGGATCAGAAATTAAATATTAATTTAAGGCAGATTGGTAAGAATCTTATGGGATCCAAAGTCTTCATTAGTAGGGGAAACTAAGCTTAAAAACTCCCTATCCCCTTCCCTTCATCCACATCCTTTCCCACCCTTGTTAAAATTTGATGGACATGTCTTTTTTCAAATGCACTAACTACGTAACTATGTGAGATTCAAGACACCCTGTGCCAGATGCAGCATAGCAGCCTCAAAATATAACTATGCATCCTCCATGTTTCACACAAGGTACAATGTTCTTTTTTTTTTTTGTATGCTTCATTTTTGTGTCTGCCCAAAATCTCCTGTTTAGTCTCATCTGTCCAATGGACATTCACATGACTTGTCAAAATGCATTTTTGCAAGTTCCAGTCTCATGTTTTTATGATTTTCTTTTAACAGTGGTTTCCTTCTCGGTCATTTTCCATTAAGTCCACTTTGGTCTAGACAGTGACCGATGGAGTGATCTGACACTAATGTACCTTGACCTTGGAGCTCATCTCTAAGCTTTTTGGAAGTTGCTCTGGGCTCTTTGGTTACCATTCTTATTATCTGTCTTTTTAATTTGTCATCAATTTTCCTCTTGTTTTCACATCCAGGGAGGTTAGCTACAGTCCCATAGACCTTAAACTTATGAATAATATGTGTAATTGTATTAACAGGAACATCAATCTGTTTGGAGATGGTCTTATACCTTATTGTCTATAATTTTCTTTCTTTCTCCTTGGCCTCCTTTTTTTCTATGTTCAGTTTGGTACACACCATGATACCAAACAGCACAGTGACTACTTTTCACCCTTTAAATAGGCAGACTGACTGATTACAAGTTTGAAAACAACTGTGATGATAATTATAGGACCCATGTTAGTTTAACATATTCCTTTGTTTCAATCTTTTCTAGGAGTACAATCAGTTTTTTCCAGGTCAGTTTTATTAGTTTGTTTTTTAATTTTTTTTCTAGTTGAACAGTTCAAAATCAACATTTGATTTTCAGAACATTTATATTTATTATTACTTTTTGACAGTTTAAATTTATATCAGGGATATTAGGGGTTTTTCTTTCTTTAATGCAAGGGTATCAACAATTTTGTCCATGCGTGTACCATTTCTCGGCTCATGCGCAGTGAAGGCTCGGCAACCACACGGAAGCTGAAAGCGCATTCACGTAAACTGACCTGATGAGACTCATGGAACCTGCTTGTATTCTATGAAAGGATACTACACTGTAGCCCTGTGACGTACTAAGTCTGACACATACTTCCTGGCCTCGAATGCATAAGACATTGAAAGGTCTGCAAGAGAAACCTCTGAGCAACATTTCACACACTTACTATACATGTGAATTCTGGAGCAATGTGATTTTCATTTGTGGCTGGACTTTGTATAGACTCAGCATTGCTTAAGAAGTTTTGTGATACCTGTAGTGGTCCTTAGTATGCCAGAGCTCACTATTGTCCAATTGTGTAGGAGGATCACAAAGATTGACTTATAAAAGACATTTAAGAATTGTGTAATCTATTGGCAGTACTGTGCATCCTGGGAATTAATATTATTTTTTTTTTATTAAGCAAACCAGCAATTCAGGCAGTACATTTGATTTAAAGGGTTATTCCTTTCTAATAAAATGATAGCGCATTCGGAGTTTGGACTGACAATGAATAGCAGAACAAATGAGGCTGCCTCAAAGAGACACCCTGGCAATGCTCAGATGGTTTCCTTTATACACCCTGCTGTGTATAAAAGACATGGTAGAAATAGAGATACAAAGGGCCACAGGTATGAACCTGTTTAGGTCTAAAACTCACTTTTTTGCCCATAGGTTACTATGGGCAAAAGAGCGAGTTTTATACCTAAACAGTTTCATACATTTGGCCTAAAATCTCATTCTGTTTAAACAGTTTTCATGTGTTTTGCTCTATTATAACTTTTTTTCTATCTTTTCAGTTTACAGTCCTTCATATTCAATGGCAGGGAAACCAGTGAAGAGAAAGCTGAAATGAATTCAGAAGTAATTCTTGAAGAAACTCTCATTAAAAGGTCACAGCAGAAGAAGAGGACGTCTCCCTTAAACTACAAGGAAAGAATCTTTGTGCTTACAAAGTCTAAACTGACCTATTATGAAGGACGCGCTGAGGTGAGGGGACTCTGACATAACTCTATGTATCTCTCTGGGGTGAAGTTACTCCTTGAGGAGCAGGTGTAGGGAGAATTTAATTGGACCCGTGACATCCCCTGACAAGTCTGTTTTAGTAAATCCTTGTGTTCCCTGTGAAATAACAATTCTGCGGCATCCTCACTTATAACTCAGTGTTGTGCTGTTGCTCTGTTATTACCTGCAGAAATGTATTACTGAATCTGTCAGATGGGTGTTACCATTCCAGTTTTCAGAGGGAGTGTCCCTGTACACTCTAACTCCATCACCCCTGATTGGACAATGTCAGGATGTGCTGGGGCACGCCCCCAACTCATAACACCCAGCTGACAGAGTGGTAATACATTTCTTGAGAGAGTAGCAGGGGAACCACCCAACTTATGCAGCTAAGGAAAGATGCTCTGAAACAGCCATAGGTCCTCTTTACAGACCATATAATGAAAAGAAACCTGTAACTGAAATCTTTGATCATGATCAGGTTGTTTTACATGGCAGCATTGGATCTTAGCTCTTAGGGTATGTTCTCATGTGGTGTAATTGTTTAAGATTTGAGGACATGCTGTAGATTCACCTATACATTGTGGGACACCTTATGTCTGTCATAGAATGTACCCATTGAAGTGCACATGATAATATTTGCGGTCTACTTAACCAAATATAAAGCCAAATAAAACAAAAAAATGTGCTTCCTATGAACATGATCTAATTTTGTGCCATTTAATCTACGCTCCTGCTATGCACCATCTGTGGTAACTGGAAAGAAGCAGAATTTACAATTTAATAAGAGGTTTTCCCATTTAAGATATTTGTGAATATCCACAGGACACAATAAATGTTGAAAGATGGGGATCCCACTATGAGGGCTTGTCCCCATCGCAGGTTTTCAGTTGGTTTTACAGACGGTTTTTGGATTTGAAAACAGTCTGTAAACCGACTGTATCCTTTTACATTGATTTAAATGGAAAATCCGTTCAGCAGTCCACACTGAATGTTTTTTCCGCTGGACAGTTTTTTTTTTACACCGCCAGCGTTCCTAAAAACTTAGAACATGTTAATTTTTCCGCCCAGTTTTCGGGCAGAAGATTTACATGTCAGTGGTTGAGGGGGGCGGGCGAATCTGCAAACCACGGACAGAACCATCCCCCAAAACCACGTACAAGATGTCAAAATGTCGGCCAGATTCTTCATCAGAATTCCAGTATTTTAACCTGCCATGTGGACGCACTCTTAGGCCCGGTTCACACGGCTTATTGCCGACGTAATTGCGGGGACCGATTTCGCCCCGCAATTACGCCGGCTGCCGTGCAGCGGGTGCGGGGCGGGGGGTCGCAGCTCACCGGCCCCATAGACACTAATTATTCATGGCGCGTACACGCCGTAAATAATTGACATGTCACTTTCTCCCCGCCCGGCGTATTCGCCGAGCAGGGAGGAGACGGAATCCATTGTTCTCTATGAGAACTGTGGATTACCGTAATGGCTGGGACGGATTCCAGCCGTATTGCAGCGCAGTACGGCGCGCAGTACAGCTGCAATCCGTCCCTGCAATAAGCCGTGTGAACGGCCCCTTAGGGTGCCACCTATTGGGACAACTTTGGTCCACTGGTCTGTATAAAGTTATATGGTGAGTTCACACGTCAAAGGACAAAATCTGCTCGGATTTGACTATAGCAGAAACTTCCATCACAACCGGTTTTTGCACTTTTGTGACAAAAAAAATGGCTAGTATTTAGAACAGTTTTTGTCCAGATTTTTGTGCCTTCTGCATTTTTAGACAATAAAGTGGAGAATGATGCACAATACGTCTCACACAATCCATATAAAATGTGTGTGTGTGTGTGTGTGTATATATACACTCACCGGCCACTTTATTAGGTACACCATGCTAGTAACGGGTTGGACCCCCTTTTGCCTTCAGATCTGCCTCAATTCTTCGTGGCATAGATTCGACAAGGTGCTGCAACGATGCTCAATTGGTACCAAGGGGCCCAAAGAGTGCCAAGAAAATATTCCCCACACCATGACACCACCACCACCAGCCTGAACCGTTGATACAAGGCAGGATGGATCCATGCTTTCATGTTTGTTGACGCCAAATTCTGACCCTACCATCAAAACGAATGTCGCAGCAGAAATCGAGACTCATCAGACCAGGCAACGTTTTTCCAATCTTCTACTGTCCAATTTCGATGAGCTTGGGCAAATTGGAGCCTCATTTTCCTGTTCTTAGCTGAAAGGAGTGCACCCGGTGTGGTCTTCTGCTGCTGTAGCCCATCTGCCTCAAAGTTTCGCCGTACTGTGCGTTCAGAGATGCTCTTCTGCCTACCTTGGGTTGTAACGGGGGCTATTTGAGTCACTGTTGCCTTTCTATCAGCTCGAACAAGTCTGCCCATTCTCCTTTGACCTCTGGCATCAACAAGGCATTTCCACCCACAGGACTGCCGCTCACTGGATGTTTTTTCTTTTTCGGACCATTCTCTGTAAACCCTAGAGATGGTTGTGCGTGAAAATCCCAGGAGATCAGCAGTTTCTGAAATACTCAGACCAGCCCTTCTGGCACCAACAACCATGCCTACGTTCAAAGGCACTCAAATCACCTTTCTTCCCCATACTGATGCTCGGTTTGAACTGCAGGAGATTGTCTTGACCATGTCTACATGCCTAAATGCACTGAGTTGCCTTCAATGTGATTGGCTGATTAGAAATTAAGTGTTAACGAGCAGTTGGACAGGTGTACCTAATAAAGTGGCCGGTGAGTGTATATATATATATACTTATATAATATATATATATATATATATATATATATATATATATATAGTAAGCGTTCACTCATGTTCGGCCGCTATCTTGGCCGGGCCTGGGGGACACTCTCGCTCTGGGATCGCCGCTTTGGTAAACGGAACAGCAAGTCGACACAGGATTCTCTTGAAGTCTGGCCTCCGCCAGCTTTATTCTTCAACACAGCAAAACATATACAGCAAACAAAATAAAACTAACTACTACTTTAGATACAAGCGCCAGGTGTTTCAGGGAACAAGCTGCACAAAGATCGTCAGAGGAAATCTCCTGCTGCAATCCTCTAATAGAAATAAAAAGTGTATATATATATAAAAAAGACGATCGCGCTCTGTTCGCTGTATAAGGTGCCAACTTAATCACAAGCAGTCCCCAAATATTCAAATTCCAAAATATGCAACCCCCATGCAAATAGTATAAAACAGTGTAAAACACACCTGTAATAGTGCAACCACTTCCCCAGAGATTCTCACTGGATGCTCACATCAGCCAGGAACCTCGCACTAATCCAGATTTCTGTCCACTTCAATCTTCAGTTGGTGGATTTGTCAGAAATAATAAAAAAAAACATACAAACAGTGTGGTGTGTTCACCGCTAATACGCCCTGGCCGGCAGCGTGCGGAATCCACACATACAGGCTAACAGACTAGAGTGACGTCACTAAGGCTGTAGCTAACGAAAGCCGAGCAGGCATACAAGACCTACGCGTTTCAGAGAATAACGATCTCCTTCATCAGTGTATAATGCCTGGCTTAGTCTGGGCCTTATATCTGTTCCACACCCTGTTTGTTACAGATGATGTTACTTAAAAGACAATCAAGAATACATTTCCCTAACCTTAATATATTCTACCTCATAAAACAAAAATAATAAATACAAGAAATAATGCTGCAATGAAAAACAACAATATGCACATTAATGTGCAAAGGATCAAAACAATCACTGGAATGCTGTCCCCAGTTCAAATCCCAAGGGACAAAAGGACAAAGAGGGTAGAAAGAAAGAAAAATTCTCAGATTTATTTTTTTTTTTTTTTAAAGCGAACAACCTTAAAACGCAAATATTTAAATATCTGAATTCAAACCATTTGGTATTTGTGAATTCAAATTGAAAATCCACCTTGTTTCTGCTCTGGACATCTTACTTATTAGATCACCCTTTCGCCAGTCCAGTTTCACACTCTCGATGCCAAAAAAGACAGTATTTTCTAATGAACTTTGATGTAGAACTTTAAAGTGTTTTGATAATGGGTGTCCCAGATAGCCTCTTCTTATATTGTATACATGCTCCCTCATGCGGGTGGCTAATGATCGTTTAGTTCTGCCCACATATATTTTTCCGCATGGGCACTTTATAGCATATATTATGCCTTTTGATTGACAGGTTATGAAGTGTTTTATTTCAAACCTTTCCATTCCATTGCAGAATTCTACCATTTTGTTTTTACTACTCATATTACAGTTTTTACAACCGTAACATTTTCCGCATGGAAAAAATCCTTTATGTACTTCAAACAAAATAAATCCTAGGCCATCCAGCCACTAACTAAACGTACAGAGAGTCCCTCTCTAGCAGTGGTCTGGGTCTACTACCCAGCCCCCACAAACATGTACTTACACTGTACAGGATAGCCCTTGGGCCTGGCTTCTCTCAAGCCTAGGGGGAAGAATTCAGGATACTCTCCTGGACAAAGGTCTGCACACGTCCTCCACTGACTGTGAGCCACACTCCTCCCCCTTCCCCCCCTCTGGTATACTGAAGACCAGGCTATTTAACAGACCTTCAGCTGAGCAACTCTCCTAATAACCACCTGAGTAATTAACTCCTGGTTACCCATGCCAGACTGCTGGCCTTCCTCACTGACCTGGAGCCTCTTGGTAACCCATAGCTTGGTACCGAGCCGGTGCAGAACCTCTAGTGGCGGAGAAATGCGATATTCTACGGTCTCACCGCTACTATATATCTATATATATAGTATATAGTATAAAGTTATAGTATAATAAAGTAAGGGTCGCTAGGGGTAACAAAGTCCCAGGGCAATGGAGACACAGACAGCCTTGTGGTAGAAGCATGGCTCTTGTCCGGCGTTTATTTCTCAGGAGGCAGACAAAAGACGTATGTCAAAACAAACTATACATAAAATAAAGACCTGCTCGTCCGAGCACTAACTAACAGTAGGACTCCTTACCATCGTCTTGTAGCTTAGGATGCTTTTGGTGTAGCCTCTCAGGCCCAAACTTCCTTGTCTGTAATTGCAGACACACCCAGTCAGCTAACTAGCTGACTTATATAGACGAATGAAATCCTGGCACTGGAACACGGGGAGCAGTCACCCACCAAACTCTTTGACTGCTCCCGGTAAAAGCCGTCCCGGACTAAGCTGTGTTTCCACAGCTAAACTATTCTGCTAAACATGTGCCAACTACCTAGCACAGCTTGACACAAACAAAGTGAGGGCTTCTACCCCACTGAGGCCAGGTCTCTCGGTGACGTGTATTAGACTCGCCATACCTGAGCGAGAACTCTGGGGCCTATCTATACCCCATTCACCACCTTGCCTGTCGGGGCCTTACAATATATATTGAAACCAGAAGTTTACATACACTATATAAAAAGACACATATGCATGTTTCAGAAATCAGAATAAACCTTACCTGTTTTAGGTCAATTAGAATTACCAAAATTATTTATATTTGCCAAATGCCAGAATAATGAGAGATAATTTTTCAAGGCATTTTTATTACTTTCTGCAAAGTCAAAAGTTTACATACACTGGGATTACTATGACTTTAAACAATTTGGGACAGCCCATATGATGATGTCATGTATTTGGAATCTTTCTGTGTATAACATCATGGGAAAGTCTAAAGAAATCAGCTAAAATACCAGGAAGAGAATTGTGGACTTGCACAAGTCTGGATCATCCTAGGGTGCAATTTTCAGATACCTGAAGGTGCCTCGTTCATCTGTACAAACAAATTATACACAAGTAAAAAATAGATAGGAATGAACCAGCCGTCCTACCACTCAGGAAGGAGATGGGTTCTGTGTCTCAGAGATGAACGAGCTTTGGTCCGACGTGTGTTTATCAACCCAAAAGCAAAAGACCTTGTGAAGATGCTGGAGTTAGCTGATAAGATTGTGTCATTATCCATTCTGCCAGGAAGAAGCCATTACTCCAAAAGAAACATATAAAAGTCAGATTAATGTTTGAAAATACACACAGGAACAAGGATCTACATTTTTAGAAGCTTGTCCTGTGGTCTGACAAAACTAAAATTTAACTGTTTGGCCATAATGACCATCGTTTTGTTTGGAGGAAAGGGAGAAGTTTTGCCGACAGTTTGCCAACTGTGAAACACGGGGGTGGCAGAATCATGTTGTGGGGTTGTTTTGCTGCAGGAGGGACTGGTACACTTCAGAAAATAGATGCCATCATGATGTACGAAGATTATGTGGCAACACTGAATCAACATCTGAAGACATCAGCCAAGAAGTCAACGCTTGGGCAGAAATGGGTCTCCCAAATGGACAATGAACTGAAGCATACTGCTAAACTGGTTACCAAGTCAATGTTTTGGAGTGACCATCACAAAGCCCTGATCTCAATCCTATTGAAAATTTATGGGCAAAGCTGAAAAGGCAGGTGCGAGCAAGGCGACCTACAAACATGGCTCAGTTACACCAGTTCTGTCAGGAAGAATGGGCCAAAATTCCTACCAACTATTGTGAGAAGCTTGTGGGAGGATATCCAAAATGTTTGACTCAAGTCATACTGTTTAAGGGCAATGCTACCAAATACTAATGAAATGTATGTAAACTTTTGATTTTGCAGAAAGTAATAAAAATACCTTAAAAAAATTCTCTCATTATTCTGGCATTTAGCAAATATAAATAATTATGGTAATCCTAACTGACCTAAAATGGGTAAGGTTTATTCTGATTTCATATGTGTCTTTTTATATAGTTTATGTAAACTTCTGGTTTCAACTGTGTATATAATATATATGTAAATATATTTTCTATAGATTGTGTGGGATCTATACTGCATCATTCTCCACTTTATTGTTTAAAACAACCTGGACAAAAAAACGCTCACTAACTTTCAGCATGGTTCCCATTGACTTCAATGTTAACTTTCTGTGCAGAAACCAAGTAGAAGAATGAGCATGTTACAAGTTTTTCGGAACACCGGCGGCCTGACAAACCGTCCGGCAGAAAATCTGTTCACTGCTGAACGGATTTTCTATTAAAGTCTATGGGGATGGTTACTTGTCGGTTTTCAGACCGTTTCTAAATCTGCAAACTGTCGGCAAAACCGTCTAAACAACCATACTGTGTAGACGGCCATTCCACTCAGTTTATAATAGGGTGTGGCCGCTGCAGACCACCACACTTTGTAGAGCAGGGTTGTGGAAATCCCTGTGCTTCAGATAGGTGAATGGAATCCATCCTCTGGCGTATCCTGCGGGATTTTTTAGTAAAAACATTTACGGTATCACCTGTCAGTTGGTTAAGCGATCACCTTTATTAGAACTTTTTACAGGCATGAGTTTGAAATTTCTGCGTCACCTGTTATCCATGTTCTGACTTGGAGGAGATAGAAGAGCTATTTCCATAATTCCCACAGATATTTTATGCATCTCCTCGAGGCCTGATTACAGAGAAGACTGGACCTTAATCTTATGATCAGAGGGGGTGTCCTATCAATCTATCATTTATTACCTATTCCGTGAAATCATTCATGTTCTAGGTGGGAATATTCACTTATGACATTGCCTGCTAAGTAATATCTTGATCCCTCATCCATTAAAGCATGGCTCTTTTCATAGTGAGGGTATGGAAATAGGAATATAACCCACTGTAGCACAAATTGTTATTAAACTATATTTACTTTTGTTCAAATTTTGACTTGACTTCTTAAGGGGCTGTTGCCATGTTCTTTTTATTGTTCACATCTAGTATGTAATAACTTGCTGACATCAGGCATACAAGATAAGGAAACGTTACAAAACGTGAAAACTAACCACAGAAAGTCACTTACAGATACAATGCTGAAGTGCAAAAAAAAACTTTTAAAAGGGAACTTAAGTATAAAAATTGCATAAAACTGTGCTTCAGACTAATACAAATTACCTAGGCACCCTTGGTTCCTAAAAAGAAACATTAAGGAGCTAGCAACAATTTTTTTTAGTTCCTTCCGATTCCCAGTTTTTTAATTTATTGGCCTTGTTTGCATGTTTTAGATTTGATGTGGATTTTGGGGTAGGATCTCCAAATCAACAGTAAAGGGGTTGTTCACTTCCAATGGAAAACTGATATGCAGCTCATGGGGCCCCATTAAAACAAAAAAGTTTGTCATCAGTCATCAGTCCCAGCGCGACGCCTCTCCAGTCTTCTGTTTTTTTTCCCTTCTGATTGGTGGTCATGTGCCGCTAACTTACATCACCATTTAAAAGTGGACAGTTTTGAATGGTGATGTAAGTAGAGGCATGTGACTGCTGTAGCCAATCAGAAGCTGTAATGGTGATGTCCCAGTCCTTGACGTACAAAAGAAAAAAAAAACAGAAGATTACAGAGAACTAGCGCTGGACCCGGGGAACGGAGAAAGGTAGATGTAGTTTTTTTATTTGAATGGTGCCCCAGGAGCTGCCTATTAGTTTTTCTTAGGAGGTGGATAATCCCTTTAAATCCAAAGACAGTCTGCATCCATATGTGTGAATGGGGCACCCAACCCTAGTTAGATAGGAAGAAAAACATTCTGTATTACTATGAGGAAAATTCACTTATATGACAGTCATCTCTGCTTCAACTTCATAACTAGTCAGGTCTGACAATGGACCCAGCTCCCAGGAAAGCCTCAATTAATTAACACCTAGCTCAGACCATTGTAAATGGCCTTCCATAGGAAGGCCCCACAACAGGAAGGTCAACGCATCAAAAGGATCCTCATTTCCATAAATTGGCACCTAAGACACATGTGCACTCTCAACCCCAGCTTCAAAGACTTGACCAAAATGATCCTAGCCACAGCGGCCTCGATATTTCATAAAGATTTATAGGCGATCTGCACATATCTGGACTTAGGGAGCACCTAGAATAGGTGTGTGTGACATCAGGGCGTAGTGTAGGTCCAGCCAGTTCTGGTGATGTCACTGGTTCTGTTCTGTGCCAGTGCCCTGCCGAGGTATGGCCCGGTTTGGTTTTTCAGTCAGAAATTACATGGCCAGAATGGAAGGAGTTCATAGACCGTCCCAGGGGTGTGTGGGGGGAGTGTAGTGGGCTGCCACCTCAGCTGTCCCATTACAGATATAAGCAGGAGCTCCAGATGGGGCCAGTCGTTGCATCCAGGAGGGGGGTACCTAAGAGCATTTCCAGGAGCATCCACACACAGAAGCCGCCACATAACCCCCCCCCCCCCCATGTGAGCCCAGCACCAAGCCAACCACAGGTAACTGGATACATCTTACTGCCTTTGTCTGTAACCATACTTATATTTGCACCTCTGACTCTTAACTGTATATATTATCATTCTGTACATATTACCTGTCTAGTGTGCCCTCCAAGGCTAATTAAATCTATAAACTTTAATCTGTTAGTCTGTCTTGATCATCGGCCTCACACGCCGATTGCTCGGTCTATAACATATCGCTACCCCAAGGCTTGGTCCGGGCCTTGTTATAAGTCAGTAACGGACCGGTCTTATAACCAAACTAGAAACTGGTGGCAACCTATTGGCCTAGCAGTGCTCCATTCAACCAGTGTGGGTAAACGGATCTCTCCTAGCCGTGCAGGGTCGTGGACGAGTAGTGCGTTTTCTCGTCCTACCTGGGTCGCCCTGTGCCTGTGCGGACAGGGGTTAACGGTGAAACAGTATCTGGCTGACCTTGTGTACCCCTAGGAGGCAGCGCAACGTCACGATACACCCCAAGTCAGGCCGTCGACCCTTGAGTGGGCCGGCGGGGCGGGCTTTTTCCTGACAATTACCATAGAAAAAAAATCTACCATAGAAACATGTACCAGGTTTCTTATTTCTATGGATTGGATCCTGTATGGAAGAGATGGGGATAAGCAGCATTTAATGACATTAAGACTAATCCTCATGTGGTCCAGAGATACTACATACTGGAAATTGACTGCCAAGGGTCAGCGTTATATGCTTTTTAACATGGAAGCACATAGACAACCTGCCCGTAGAAGTATGTCAGGAAATGCATTTATATGATGTATATATTACAAAAAGCAATGTGAAAGGAATACTAAGCAGTATTAAAAGGGTTGTTTCACTACATTGATTCATCTTACCGCAGTCCTGTTTTCTTAGTTTTATTTTGAATTCAGGGGCGTGTTTACTGTCTTCTACTAGACTGCAGTAGAAGCCAGGTCTGTAGCTATAGCAACCAGTGCTATCAGGAGAGATTGAACAGGTCTGTAGCTATAGCGACCTGAGGAGCTGATGCAGCCCATACAAGAGGGGATATCTAGGAATAGGTAGGACACTATTAGTGGACACATATTGCAAAGTGACTTGTTATTGCAAGATCTTTAACATAAAAAGCAATCCTTGTAGAGAGACAACCCCTTTAATGCTTACTGAACTGTATGGGGAAAGTGTCAGTAATCAACCTTCACTATCTCCGACATAGAGAGTTATAAAAGTAAAAAAAAACCCTTAAACTTTCTTCTTATGGGAGTTTAGGAGTCGAAAAATAGGGGGACCCCATTTCACTTTAGCAGCTCAGAGTAAATGGCAAGGTACATTAGAGACTGGGCATTGAATTCAGCTGCGAAAAGCAGCAGCAAAGCTTGTCCCAGGATTTGGGGGTTTTTTTTTTTTTTAAAAAAATTTTTTTTTTTTTTTTTTTTTTTTTTTTTTTTTTTTTAAAAAAGTCTGGGGTGATTGGGAACTTTTGGGTTTGCCATCGGAGCCCAAAGATCGGAAAAAGTCTGCTAAGGATAGCTTTAAAAAGGCCCTATATGTTTATGAAACCTTTTAAGAACTTGACTTTGCCTTTATTCAAATTAAAAATTGTTTGTTGCAAAGAAATTTTTAAAAGCGATCTTCTTGGACGGCAAGTTTTGTTTGGGACGGTATTTAAAGCCTTACTTTGACAGTTTTCTTTACCCCACTGTCACTTTATATGAGAAGAAACGCCGGGCAGATTTTGGTTGTTTTTACCCCGGGCGAGGTGGTAAAGGGTAGACCATGCCAGGGAGCGGAGTCTAAAGGGCCCCCGGACTTCAACAGAGCCCGCCTCAAGGCCGGACAGACTTCGATGCGGGGAACCCCCAGGCCGCTACCCCTGACTTGGCTAACTGTGGATACAGCCAATGTGCAGGACAAGGAACACCGGGTACTGGCAAAGTTGAGGGTCACATTTTGGTGCGGCCTTGGCAGGTACGGTAATAAAGGCCCAGGAGATAACGAAGTGGTTCAGCGACATATAAACAAAAAGTACCCAAAAAATACGCGGCAGTAACAGCTTTTATTATTGAAGCAAGAGAAAAGAAAGGTTACAAGCATACGCAAGGGGGTTGCCAAACACAGAAAGGGGAATCCAACTGCGAGAACAAAGGCAGGACTTTCCCCAATTTCATTTTGCAGGAGTACAGGTTATTGCCCAGGAAATTTGGAACTGCCCCTTAAAAATTATTGTTAAACTACTGCGAGGAAGCCAGAGGGATGGGTGAGGTAAATAAAGGGAAAGGGGACGAGGACAGCCGAGTTCACCATCGCCGGCACCACGGCAGGGCACAACTCAGTGGCTGCGGGGCTGGAGCAGAAACAGAAACACGTTCACGTCCGCAGTCCAAAACAGGGGTCGTGGCAAGCACTTTTGCACCCAAAAACCCCTAAAAGTCTTATATTGTTTTTTAAATTTTATTGTTCAGTGTTGATCACAGTGTCATAAAATTGTAAAAGACAAAAACTGCCTTTTGTTTAAAAAACATATTTGGGGGTCCCGATACAATTGAAAAAGGTAACAGAGAAAACTTTTTTTAGTCTCTTTTTTAAAAAATTTATTAGAGAAGTTTCCACAGTGCAGGAAGGAAAACGTTGATTCGTAGGGAAAATTGTTCTAATAAAACTTTTTTGGTTGCTACAAATTTGCCCAAAGAATTCCATTGCCTTGCCTTGTCCTCTGCTCCACATGTATGAACACCTACTACTAGAGAGGGTGTACATTGCTTGGAAGCCAGATCAACATTTCTATAGGATGCACTTGTGACACTTGGATTCCCATTTTATCTAATCCTTCTGTCAACGGGAAACACAGACGCTTATTTTACTAACTCATTAGTTTCTTCCTATGTGTATTGTCAAGATCAAGCACATTTTTGTAGAATTGTTGCCATACAGTCTTCAATACCTGTTGGCTTTGCAATACAGAAGTGTTTTCTTGTGCTTTGGTCCAACGTTTTAGTAGAAATGCACTAAAAATGCAGTAGAACTCAACACTCAAAGGGGTTGTCCAGCAAACCAAAAAAATTCTCAAAATTTCCTGTTTGAAAGCTGTTTCCTTTTGCCTTGGAAAACTACAAGACCCTGGATCCTTTGCTGTGTCTTGTATGAGGTTTTAGAGACTGCCTTCAGTATAACCAAGCCCCTTTGGTCACCTAAGCTTAGCATAAAGCGCTTTCCTGTGTGCACAGACTAACATAACTACTGAGTTTCCTGTCCGCAAACTGGTGATGTAGAATATGGGACTATATTTACTATTTTGCCATAGGCAAAATAGGACCTCTATCCCCTGATGAAGCCAGTTAGCTGGTGAAACATGTTGGGGAGGTCAGGCATGACATTTTAATTTGTGATTTCTTACCTCTTTCTACTGTGTTACCCGCTGCAGAGGGTCTCACAAGGAAACCTTATATGTTTCATGCCCATCAGGTTAGGGATGACTGCCCACGTAAGATGTTTTGGATTCTTTTGGAGTTATTAAATCACTGTATAAATAGGGTTTCCCTGCTAATAGGTGGTGTTCCACCAGACTTGATAATAGAAAAGGAGTTATTCCTTCACAATTAGAAAGGGAAAAATGTAGAGGTTAGAAATCAGGTTTTTAAATAGTGTGCATCGAAGTGTTATACATAATAAAAGTTAAGTTTTAGTGCTTTATAGATTGAGAAGTGATAGAGTTTAAGTTTGCCTATGGCAAAATAATAAAAAAATATAGTAAATATAGTCATTAAAAGTGACTCTTTGTTCTCTTTCTAGATTCCCATTTTTTTTAGACTATTTGTAGAATATGGGAAGCACACAGAAGTATGAAGTATATCACAAACGTGCTTACATTGGAGAGCGATTTAGAAAATATTATTTTTCCACTGGACAAGCCTTTTAACAAACATGGCTGGAAATGTGTTAACCTTCTTTAACTACTGATAATGTTTTCCTTAGCTGCAGGAATAATGGACTTTATTAACATGGTCCATGTAAAACTACAGATGGTATAGAGGAAGGTTCATATAACTCCACAGTTCTAGTTTTACTTTGCAGTGAAAAGTGACTACTGTCTTTACTGGGTTGATTACTGATTTACTGTTACTATGTTCTTGCTTTGTCTTTATTTTTGCAGAAGAGGAACAAAAAAGGATCAGTTGACATTACAAAAATTAAGTGTGTAGAAGCTGTGAAGAGTGAAATAGACCAGGTTCCTTGCCAAAATAAATATGCATTTCAGGTATGTGTTTACTTATTACCAACCTGCGTACCAGTTTCATCACAGTACCAAAGTACTACTCTGTTTGTGCGCTGTACTTGACTCTCTTCAGTTATTGCAAAAAACTATACAGACAAAAGCATGAAAGCTGCAAATAATTACAAATGTTAAAACTATATTAAATATACTAGCCTACAATACTGATGTAGTAAATCTGTGATTATGGGCACCGCTAACTTCCTGCAATCAGTCCTGAGTGTTGTTGTGTGGTATTTAGCCTCTGTCATCATATTTCCTTTTTCCATTTCGCAGGTTGTCTATGATACAAACACCTTATATGTCTTTGCACCTACTGCTTTCAGTCGGTCCCAATGGGTGAAATGCCTAAAAAAAGGTGAGCTGTATTTGGGTGACTTTTTAGAAGTTTACTTTTTCTGTATTCTCTTTGTTGTTTGAGTGTTTCTTATAAAGTAGCTGGCATGATTCCAGTGTGTGTGTATGTTATTTCTAATGCGAGGATTGTACAGTATGTAGTATTCACAAAGACACAAGGACACCCTTTGTATAAGCCAGGCATCCTCAAACTGCGGCCCTCCAGCTGTTGGGAAACTACAACTCCCGTCATTCCCACTGTTGTAGATTATATAAATGCATGATGGGAGTTGTAGTTTCCCAACAGCTGGAGGGCCGCAGTTTTGAGGATGCCTGGTTTAAGCGCTCCACGCCAGGTCTTGGTGTATGCAGCTGAAATGTTGCCTGTTGATAAACAATATTTTAGTGATTTAGTTTTCTATATTTCTCCTAGTTTATTCATGACATCTATTATTAGGTATAGGATGAATTGGTGCAAATTGAAGAACTGTAAATCTGTGAAATAGCCATCTGAGGAGCTGGTCACAGCAGGAACTGTAGATAGTTTCAAGAAAGGCTTAGATAACTACCTGACACTAAAGAATATTAATTCGTACGTAACCATGTAAAATTCTGGATCCTGGCTGGTGGAGGCTCTGGGGTCAGAGGATGGGGTCTTCCCTGGAGCAGATTGGTTCTTGCCTTGTGGGTTTCAGGGCATTCACCAGTGGGGAGGCTGGGCTTAAAATCCTTGTCTCTTCACCCACTTTTTTCCGTACCCCTGGTTGAACTTGATGAACACGTGTCTTTTTTCAACCGTACTAACTATGTAACTATAAATTTAGCAGCAAATTTATTCCTACTGATAGCAAGCAAACATTTCATTATCTGTATGTCAGACAGGTACAAAGACACTCAAACTATTAAGTGGTGTGTACCAATTAATAAACTTGGTGCAAATGATTACAACTACATTTTTTATTGAGTCTGGCATAAACAACGCAAGTCTTTGTAAATGTAGGCCATGGGGTATAGTAAACTCAAATGCATATGGTGATTCTAAAGGCACAGTGTATCAGTTTAGTAGCCGTTTCAATACTATATGTCAAGTTGGTAACCCGTCTTTTGTGTATAAGTATCCAGCACTTTTATTTCATAGCCTTCAAAATCCCTGACTATCTCCATCCATTTTTATATCTCCACATGGCACTATGTATGTATAACTGCAATAGCACATAGCATAATTTTCACATTATTTTTTGAGCACTAATTACATAATTTTCACATTATTTTGCTAACATTAGGCTGCCCATGGATGTAGTGTTAGGCTATGTTCACACAATGTTTTGAATATGTTTTTAAAATCCGAAAAACATATTCAAAAGTGCTGCGTAAAACTCATCCAACATTGCCGGAGCAGAAACACATCCTATAGTTTTAAATAGGGCGTCTGCTGCCTCAAACGGATCGAGAATTGACGTGACAATTCTTTGAACGGATCCGAAAGATGCATCACAAAGACGTATGTAAAACACACATCGGCGACCACTCGTCTGAACACTGACTGAAAGCAATGTAACACACACTGCACATTGTTAGATGCCTGTTTGGGTTCATTTTGGATCCAAACATGCATCTAAGAAACGCCGTTTGAACTTCCCCTTAGTGTGCTACAAAGCAAAGCTGCACATGATTTGATAGTAAATTGCCAGGATTTTGTGAAATGGCTTGTACAGGCGAAGTACATTGAGACCATGTCCATGCAATATTCTCTTGCTTTTTGTATGAGCATCCTAAAATGTCTAGTGATGAGCATGTGTTAAATTGAGAAATGGAGGAGATACTGGTAGTGCAGTAACAATATCTGCCTTGGTTCCTTTCCAGAAATAAAGTATAACAACCATACATTCTCCAAGTACCATCCTCAGTTTTGGGCTGATGGTGTGTATCAGTGCTGCAGGCAAACAGAAAAATTGGCCCCGGGATGTGAAGAATATAATCTTTTTGATGACTGTAAGTAGAACAGAAATTCCATTATTTTCTTTTATTGGACTTCCCTGCTCTATTTTTGGGGATAACAGTAATACAACAGGGCAGATAATTTAAATCATTCCTTTTGCTGCACTTCTCTATTAAAAGAATGCAAGCTATTGGAACATCTTAAAGGGGTTGTCTCTTCTCAAAGTTTCATAGGATGCAGGAATGAAATAATGCTGCTTTGTTCTGTCCCTTCCTGGTCAAGCTGTCTGTAATTAGCATATGAGCTCCATGTATTCAGACTTCTGCTACTTAGATAAATCTCCTGCTGTCAGGACCAGGGAAGCTTCTGCGTTTATGTAAACAGCAGTAACTACTGGCTTTTGTCTGAAAGACCAGATAACATACAAGTTCTCACTGTCCAGAGTTCTGTGCTGTGCAACCTGTGTGATGACGTCAATCCTTGTTATCAGATAGAACAAACAGCAGGGGGGAGAAGTACACAGGTTGGTCACTTGGGGGAACCAGAGAGAGCACAGAAACAAAAAAAATGAACAATGCAATATATTTGGAAAACGTCTTCACTTAGTGTTCCCTACATGTTGAAAGCTATTCTTTGTAGCGAGACAACCCCTTTAAGATGCTTCTCCTCTATATTAAGGGTATGAATTACTCTCTAGGGGAGTGATTCAAATAAAAGAAGCATGTTACAGATTTTTTTCTATCTGCAATGCAGTTGTCCAGGCAAGTACCATACTAAAAATATAAGTTATATTATACAGTGGTCCATCAAGTTACAATGGCCTCAGGATTCAATATTTTTACCATACAATGGTTTTTCCTAGAACTTTGCATCTTAAAACCACATTCAACATACAATGTCTTAGTGTCGAACTGCAGCACATGTGATTGATGTAAGATCCAGTCAATTATCATAAACATGTTTCTTGTAAGAGCTCTGTATTAGGCCATGTTCACGCGGCTTAATTGCAGGGCGTAATTACGGCCCGCAATTACGCCGTGTGGACGGGAGCGGGGGGCCAGCACCTCGCCGGCCCATAGACTATCATTACTAGCGGCACGTATACGCCGCTAGTAATTGACATGTTACTTATCTCCCCCCACGGCGGATTCGCTATGAGAACTATGGATTACCGTAATGACTGGGCCGTATTTCAGCCCGTAATTCGCGCAGTACGACGCGAATTACAGGCTGAAATACGTGCCCATATAAGCCGTGTGAACATGGCCTTAATTTAGTGCCTGCACTGTTTTAATGATCTAGTAGCACCTCTCTAAATTACAGTGCGGTACTGCATTTTCAGTACCTCCTACATGTGCGAGGATAAGTGGCTCCTTTGGGCATGAGGTAAAGGCCACATTTTCTTTTTTCTGCTACATTGTGTATAAAGTACATTTCCCAAAGAAGCTCCTGTCCTGAACATAGAAAGTGATCTCCAGCTATCAGCAGCTCTTTCTGACTGTTATATGGAAGGACTTGCTTTATCTGTATTATTTATCTGTTTAATTGTCTTCATTTTGCATTATGTTGAGTCACATTTTGGGGCTTCAGAACCAATTACCGTATTTTTCGGACTTTAAGCTATGTTCACTCCGGATGCTTATATTCAGAACAGTATTTACATACGAGTATGCTCGATCGTTAAATTTTTCTGAAATCAGTTGATTAAATCTGCAAATAATGCCACTAAGTGTGGAAGTATTATAACCTATATCCATTTCACCGACGGATTTCACGATCTCAATCAATTGAAGTGGTGAATCCGTCCGGAAATAATTGACTATGTGAATTGTTTTTTCCTCCGTAATTGCCAATCTCAAATCCACGGCGGCAATCCGGCACGGAAATAACGCGTCGTGTAACGACGAGCCGTATTTTCTATTGAAATCAATAGAAAATGGTCTGTTACTTATTTCTGACTGATTTGCCGACGGATTGACGATCGTCAATCCGTCGGCAAATCCGCGGCGAAATAAGCCGTGTGAACGAGGCCTAAGATGTATCACCATTTTCCTCCCAAATTTGGGGGGAAAAAAAGTGCGTCTTATAGTCCGAAAAATACGGTACCAGTTTTACATAGAGTTATGGCTTCAACAGTTGCATTTTTAAGCAGATTCAGTGTTTAGAATCTGCAAAAATGCAACTGTATAATCATTCCATAGAGCTCAATAGAAAATCCAAGCTGTAGTCTACACAGTTCGGATTTTGAGATCGGATCTCAAAACCAATGGTTTTGAAAAAAACTTCGAGCATGTTCTCTAATCCCCCAGAAAACATTGGATTCTAGTCTGTTCTATTGAATGAGGCCTTAAAAAAAAAAAAAAAAAAAAGGCAGCCTCTCTATTCGTTTTTTGAACCACTGGTACATATTGGTTGATGTTGTCTTTAAGCACAGTGTGATTGTTTTTAGTATTGTTATTAAAAGTAAGATCTTTTAGATATGCACATTTTTGCTGCTTCTTATCCATTCTTGTGTATATTCGGAGCTGGGTTGAGTCATACATACCATTTTGCTCTTTTCTGTATATATCATTGCAGTTCTCCCCTTATTTTTTTATACACATCACTTTATTTACTGCTTATTCCGTTTATTACTTTCTGATTATTTGTCACACTGTATATAGGGACAAATAAAATTACAGGCGTCCGTATCGTTCGCTTTCGTCCTGTTACATACGGAGATTTGGGGCGTGGTGACATTAACTGGTCACGCCCATGTACCAAGTGCAGCTGCAAGTGCAGAGATCAGGCTATGTTCACGGTTTTGCGGGCGTAATTAGCCGCATACGCGTGTGACCGGGGGGGGGGGGCGGCGGGGGATGGCGGGGCCGGCACTTCGCGCCATGACTGATTGCAGCGGGTACGCCGCTGTAATTCAATGTCAATTATTCACGCCCGGCGGCTTGCCGGGTCGGGGGAGGAGACGTAACCATAGTTCTCCTATGAGAACGTGATTACCGTAATTATGGGGCGTTTTGGCTGTAATTTGCGCACTTCAGGCGACGTAATTAGGACCGAATTACGGCCATTTAGCCGTGTGACATAGACTACAGAACGTTAGGTGAAATCTTCTAAAAAGGCCACAGACAGCAAAACAAATGTAAAAACTGTTCCCTGCACTATCCAAAACTAAAAAAAAAATTGTTTTGCTGGAATTACATTTAATAAATCTACCTGTTCCGATACATACATTCAACTAGAAAACCTCTGTCTATCCCGTATTAACCCGGGGATGCCGTATATTATTTACATTCTGGTAGTATACTGCTTATGGTGACCCTTTCTATAGGGTCTCTTGTGACTTTATAGTGGTGCAATTTACCCTAAAACATGACATAAGCTAAATAATAAAATATGAGCCAACGGTGTCCTTTTTGCCTGCCCTTTCTGGCCCAGGCATAAATAAGAAGGCAAAAACCGAAGGATCCTGTATGAAACCTAAAAAGGGTTTGTTGTATAAGGTCATGTTGTGCTGCTGCCCTGTTTATAGGATCTTAGAAGAAATACCTGTTTTATAAATGGTTTTGGTGTCAGTTCTTTGTTGTTGTATAAACACAAGTTATAGGCCTATAATAATTGCATCTATTTTTTTTTTTTATCAGTCCCTAGGAAACCTCCGCCTCCAACACCAGATGACGTAAGAGAAACACCAGACATTTTGTGTGAAGTCTATATAATGATAAACTGAATTAATTATTTGATAATTTTGACCATACCACGGTTGTAGTTGCCTATCATGTCTGTAAAAATGTCCTTTTTTTTGTTGCCTTATCTATCTGTATTGTATTGCTATTGTGCTTTATCTAAGCTTGAGCAGTAGAAAAGAAATTTCATTAAATCCTGTACTCTCTGATGACTCTGCCTCAGTCTACACAGAAAAGTTGGAGAGCGAGTTGTAGAAAAAATGACGTAGCAGCCTATTGTGTCATCCCTAGTGGCCAGAATGAGAACAGGAATATTTCAAGATTTTTTAAATGAATAGGGAAATAAAAAAATAAGCACTACAAAATATGTACATAATAGTAACCTAGTTAAAATAATAATAATATTAATAATATTCTGTAACAGTAATAATGCAGGTTTTTTCCTTTGAAAACCATCTAGATATAGAAAGTAAAAACTCTTAGGGAGACATGTGTGATCGGGTTTTTAACCCTTTTTCTGGCGTACAATGAACCTAACTGAGCCGGCTATTATGTCTAATGTACATAATGAATGTGTTAGGCGCATTGTTCGTAAGGCTTGACACTTTCTACTGCGCCAAACATGAGAGGGCGTTTTGGGGGTGAGCTGGGGTGGTGGTGTTGCACCACACTCGTAATATTTAACACATATATAATTGTGGTTTGGCAAAACTAGGCGCATTACTGCTCCGACAGGCAGATCTATTTCAATGTGGTCTGCGTGAGCCTGAGGAGTCGAAGTGGAGCTAGATTTGCTGTTAGGGCAAAAAATGTCCCTTATTGCTTAACTTACACCAGTACAATAATAAAAAGTAATTTATTATAATTATCAAACTATATAAAATTAAATTATTTAAATGTAATAAAAAAGTATCAGATAAAATTAATATAAAAATATATAATATCCCAAAAAATATCTCCTATTAAATGTATTTAAATTTAATAGCATAACCCACTGATGATTTTGTTCAGATGTTGCAATTTTTAATTTTTACTACATTAAATTAGAAATTTATTTTTGCTGCTCTCACCCTTTATTCTACATACAGCAAGAGCCAGCACACCACAGGTCTTGCTGGAACCTGTGGTCCACCAAGCACGATCAGTACCATAGTTTCTATTCACTGACATGCTATTCTAATGAGTTTTCTTTTATTTCCAGCCTGTCTATAACCTTTATACATGTTAGGCGCATTACTAATGCATCTTAGTTCCATAATGCGCCTAACACATAGGCGAGGCGTGTCGAACTTTAGACTCCATTTATAATTGCACAAGAACTACTTTCATACATTCAGATGCATTGTACACTGAAAACTAGACTCGACAATTCATTTAGAAGAGCCTTCCTTCATACATTTCTCCCTTGGATCTAATTAATGTTTTGTATTAACCATGTTTTTAGAAGTTAACATTAGATGTATTGCTCAGTTGGTGTTGTGGCCTAATATATTGTAATTGTATTTGAAATCCCATGTCAGATATGGGTTTATATTTATTTTTTATTTTTTTTGAGAAACAGTGGCACTTTTGTCCATTGTCTCAGCCCATTCCCAGAGCTGCCTTACCAAACACAACTCATTGATATAAAAGCAACTGTGTCCAACACCTAAAACATACAGTTTGCTCTAGCGAAATAGAGCAAAGTAATCCAAAAAACATTACGTTTACCCAATTGTTCCCTATAGCTCGACACTGTTATATGTTGGGATACCTTTTTTATCCCAAAGGATAACAGTGACTGAGCCACAAAACATGATGTGAATGGGGCCTTAAGGCATGTTCACACGGCTTAAAATGGGCCGTATTTCGGTCCGTAATTACGGCCCATTCATTACGGTAATTCACAGTTCTCATAGAGAACTATGGATTACGTCTCCTCTCCCCGCCCGGCGAAGCCGCCGGGCGGGGAGATGAGTGACATGTGAATTACCAGCAGCGTATACGCCCCGCTAGCAGTGATTGTCTATGGGCCGGCGAAGTGCCGGCCCCCGCTCACTCCCCTGCTCCCTCCCCGCCCCCGTCCACACGGCGTAATTGCGGGGCGTAATTACGCCCTGCAAATACACCGTGTGAACATAGCCTTAGGGTATGTTCACATGGTGTCTTGGGACCGTTTTTGGATCCAAAAAACGCACCCAAAAGCGCTGCATAAATCGCATTCCAAGCGCATCTTGTTTGGATGCGTTTTGGCTGCAGCAGGAACGCACCTTATAGTTTTAAATAGGGCGTCTGCTGCGTCAAACAGATCAAGAATTGACAAGACAATTCTCTGAACGGATCCGAAAGACGCATGTAAACACACATCACTCATCTGAACACCGATGGGTGTTTTACATTAAAAGCAATGTAAATCACACTGCACATTGTTAGATGCGTTTTTGTGTCCATTTAGGGTCCGAAACACAGATCCAAATACACATCTAAAAACAGATCCAAAATTGGATCCAACACGCAGTGTGAACAGACCCTAACATTTTAGTTTTAAACTTCAGTTCACAAAATGTTGCTGAAAATACGACGTTATAACTTGTTAATATTTTCTGAACTGCAGCATTCTATATTTGTGGAGTTTATGTGATGGATAAGAGAGCAGTAAAAGCTTTTATCATAATTCAATTTCGGTGATTAACATGCATATTTGGAAGAGCGCAGCCATGGTTTTCTACTTCTGCCCAACCGGTTTAATGTCTTATCTTTACCAGCCAGGTCCTCCACTTCCAGAACTTCCAGAAGTGGAGCGAGTAGACGGTTACGGGGACAAAGAGGAAGTTGTTATTGCTCTATTTGACTTCCATCCAGTAGAGCCGCATGACCTTCATTTGGTTGCCATGGAAGAATATGTGGTTTTAGAAAAAAAGGATCTGCACTGGTGGAAAGCAAGAAATAAGTATGGGTAAATATACAGTGCAGTGATGTAACTGACATTTGCATGTTTTACTTAATAAAAAACAAATACAAAGAAAATCTTCATATGCATGAAGCAGCCACACCACAAATCTGAATAGCCAAGACGTATCCAGTTACAGAACAGCCCTGTTTGAAAATTGCATCTTTAATTGTTGGTAGAATCAAGTTCTGGTTCAACAAGGTGCAAAACATAGCAGTTTGCAACACGACAGAAAGCAGTGGTTGAATATCATATATTGCAAACTTGGGAAGACCTGCGGGAAAGGCTTACTAAAACAATACCAAGTTATCCTAAGGGTATGTTCACACACGTATTACTGCAATTGTGCTGCAATACAGCTGAAATACACCGCGCAAATACAGTAAAATCATAACACTCATTGAGTGCTATGATTTTAAAACCTGATCCCCTGTGCATACTGAGCGGGGGGAGAAAGAAGGAACATGTTGGGGAAAGTAAAAGCCAATGCAAATGCTGTTGAACGTATGCATTAACAAGCAGGTACTTTCAGACAGCCGGTGTATAGCAGTGCACACAGTACACGCCGCTATATGTTGTGTGAACATACCCTAACAGTGTAGTAGTTGATGTTGCTGCAATAATGACTTTGTGGCCTCATTCACACTTCTGTAACAACATGGTTAAAATGTGAATGTATAAATGTTGTGTATGTTTTTGTTGATGATTCCTCTTTTGTTAGGGCATTATGGGTGACATGTCTGAAAATTGGCATCGCCGCAGCAGATTTTAGGCGCATTGAATCAGTGTAAAGTGCGCCTGAAAGTATGATACTTTCAAAAATCTGGCGTGTGGTATACCTTGCATAGTAAATTTTATGTGCCTAAAAAGCCACATTGCGCAAACGCGGCGCTTAGTGCATCACTGCTAGTGTATGTAATGTGCCTTTCGAGACGTATTGCGTAACGGAGGTACATAACGTATCATTACTAGTGTATATAATGCATCTCAATAGGCGCATTGCATTATGGAAGTGCACAACGTATAATTGCTACTATATGTAATGTGCCTTTTTGGGCGCATTACAATTTGTCGTAATGCGCCTAGTTTTGGTATATTACAGATCATTTACATCAAGAATATGGCGTCAAGAGTATTTGTGGTGCAAAATAGACCAAAAAACGGCACTTGCGTATGTCACCCTAAGTTGTTTTGGGGTTTTTTTGGGCTGTTTTTGTAATTACTGCAAAAATATGACTGTAAAAAAACAAAACAAATACAGAAATATACAATAACGGAACATGTGTCTTTAAATTCAACCTATTAAATTATATTGGCAAAATTCAGTACCATTATGGATCTATTGGAACAAGCTGCGTATTAGAAAACAAATGCCATCTAAATTAAAAAATTGTGTAAAAATTTGTGGATAACACAATCGCGCAAACATTTTTTTTTAGTGAAGGAAGACAGAAGATGGTTTACAAACAGACAGAAGTGTAAGCATGTCCCATTGCAGGGTTTTTCGGCGGTTTTTCAGCCGGTTTGCGTTTTTCAGACGCGCTGAGAAAAACGTCTGAAAATGAGCACTTATGGTGTCTGTGAAAACTCGTGCAGCGGGTCCCCACTGCACAGGTCTTGCCGTCGGACGGTTTTGTCGCCGGCGGTTGGGGGCGGCAAACATTGTAGAAGCACAATCTTCCGTCCGGTTTCCCGAGGAAGATGTGCTTCTCAATGGGAGGGGAGGGATGTTCTCCGCTCATCGCGGAGAAAAGCCGCCCCCCCCCCCCCCCTTCCCCCCCCGCGGCCCTGGGGACGGGCGCAAAACAGGACAAATACCGGCCGGTAAACCGGCCGGTATTTGTCCTGTGCAGTGGGAACGCGCCCTAAATGAGCAGCATGGTTTCACACACACACACAATTTTTTGTAAAATTGGCATTGAGGTTTTTGATACAAGTCTTTCAGCCAAAGCCAAAAGCGTATCCAGCAGGAAGGAGAAGTATGAATTCTTCTAAATAAACTTATGGCTATAGCCTGTATCAAAAACAGCATTAAAGGGGCCGTTCATACGGCTTATTTCAGCGCGGATTGGCGCTGTACTCCGCGCGGATTTGCGCTGCAGTACGGCGCCAATCCGTCGCAGTAATTACGGTAATCCACAGTTCTCATAGAGAACAGTGGATTCCGTCGCCTCCTTCCGCGCTCGGCGAATCCGCCGGGCGGGAGGGGAGAAACTGACATGCACATTATCCAGGCGCAATATGCGCGTGGATAATGCAAGTCTATGGGGCCGGCGGGCCCCGCCCCTTATTCAAGCCGGAATTGCGAGCGCAATCCAGCTCGCAATTCCGTTTGGAATAAGCCGTGTGAACCGGGGCAAAAACTGCAATTGTGTTTTGTTTTTTTTAAATGCTGCATGTGAAACCAGGCTAGGGCCACAAAGCATAGGACAAAAAACGACAGAAAACCAATAGCCTTTTGTCACTTATTTGCGCAAAAGCCCGTGGTCGGTTTTAGTTTTCGCCGTTGGCCTGTGCAATTGCATATCCCACGGGTTTTAAGTGCCTCGTGTAAAAAACTGTGCTGTATAGACTAGAGCATGGATTTTTCATTGCCGTCAATGCAGCACAGTGTACCGTCGGATACTCGGACGGTATTTCTGTGCTTTGTAGACATAGCCTAATGGGATTACTGGTGGCGGATCTTTTAACAGCCACTACATTATGGGATAGTTTAAAAAAATCAAGATATTTATTTAAAAAAATGTCCTTGATCATAGTCTGTATCCTGCATTGGTGTTTCCTATTTCAAGGTACAAAGAGATTTTATTTCATGTCCTAAAGTGTCTCTAATATCTAATCTTCAGTGTTCAAGTCTGGACTAGAGCAAGCAGGTTAAACAACTTAAATATTACAATACATGCAAGTTTCCCTGCCCCCATAGACGTCAGTAAGTATTGCACAACTGTGCATACAGGTCCCTCTCCGTTGACCTCTGTTTGGTTGAGATTGGCATGTAGCTGTTTTCTTTACGTTGTGCAGAGGTAACAGTCATTCGACTTTTTTAGCACCTGTGTTGTTTTTTTTCACACATAATCAATTAATTCTTTTGACCACGTCATTCATAGCCTTGGTCATTAAGATCACAATGTTGCCTTTGTCCAGACAGTGACATAGCAGCTGTGTTAATGAGAATGTAGCTAACCAGTGGTTTCACTTCCTCCTTGTCGCATTGTGAATGTTGCCATCTGTTCTTGACTTGCTTCTGTCATTCACACTGTTCATATCAAAAATTTCAAATCTAGGCTTTGACCCGAATTTATTTACAGTAATGCAAAAGTGATAAATTCAGCTGCACAAACCACATATGTAGAGGATATGACTGATCAACATTTTACCTTTCCCCGTTCTTTCAACGGCTGGAAATTATGCAAATGGTGACTGTGTAGAACCTAACTTCCCGTAATTGTTTTCTTTTTCTGCTGATTTAGCCATGAAGGTTATATCCCTAGTAACTATGTGACAGAAAAGAAACAAGACAACTTAGACCAGTATCCGTAAGTATTGTGTGGAGCTCAATACCTGCCAGCATTACTGTACTGATCAAGGCTTTGTTCATACTTCTCGGATTCCAGTTTGGATTTCTTGCAGAAATCTGCACTTAATCTGAGGGCACTGCACATCTCTTGCATGTGAATGGGATTTCTGCAGCCCCAATCACCTGCTTCAGGAAATTTCTGCATGGTATAACAAATCAAATAATTCTTCATGGAAAGGCCAGCGGACTATCCTCATCCACTGATCAATAAGGCTTTTTTCATACTTTTCAGATTCCAGTTTGGATTTCTTGCAGAAATCTGCACCTAATCTGAGAGCACTCCACATCTCTTGCATGTGAATGGGATTTCTGCAGCCCCAATCACCTGCTTCAGGAAATTTTTGCATGATAAAAAAAATAAAATACAGGCAGTCCCCGGGTTACAAACAGGATAGGGACTATAGGTTTGTTCTTAAGTTGAATTTGTATGTAAGTCGGAACAGGTAGATTTATTAAATGTAACTTAAGATCAAAAGTTTGTTTTTTTCCGTTTTGGATAATGCAGGGAAGAGTTTTTATATTTGTTTTGCTGTCTGTGTCCCTGTTAAGAAGATTTCACCTCATATCCTGCTGTGGCATGCTGGAACTTGTTGTTCCACAGATACTACCTGCTGTGGAACATGGAATTACATGTGCCAGCATGCTACATAAGTCTCCGTTTGTAACTAGGGGACAGATGTAAGTCGGAACGGTGTATCGAGGACTGCCTGTAATTCTTCATGGAAAGGCCAGCGGACGATCTCCAATGTAATCCGTATGCAGATCCATGACACTTCAAATTCCACATCCAGGACTTAAAATTTCTGCCAATCCAAGATGTGATCATACCTTACGTAACATTTTGACTCCTAAGTGAGTATTTAGGACTTTGACTAGGAGTTGAAGTGTTGCATAATCTATGTTTGAGACAATTTATACTCTGAGTCCTGTTCTCCTTTATTGGATGGATTTGATGTCCCTTGGATTTTGAGGTTTGTAACGTTGGCATTCATGGGGACTAAAAGTCCTGCAGATTAATGTGGAGTTCTGTGATTATTGCTCTTATTTGTCATTTACATGTGAACATACCTTCATGAAAAGCGGTAATCCCATGGCCCATTTAAGGGGTTGCTGAGGATTTTGGTCTGCCTAAGGCTAGGTTCACACGGCTTAACTGCAGGGCGTAATTTCGCCCCGCTATTACGCCGTGTGTCCGGGGTGGGCGGGGGGGAGTGGGGGAGTGAGCAGGGGGCCGGCATTCGCCGGCCATAGACAATCATTACTAGGGGCCCGCGATACGCTGCTAGAAAGTAAACATGTCAATTTATTCCCCGCCGGCGGCTTCGCCGGGCGGGAAAGAGGGGGACGTAATCCATAGTTCTCTATGAGAACTGTGAATTACCGTAATGAATGGTCGTTTTGGGCCCCGTAATTGGCGCCCCTTCGGCACGTAATTACGGACCGAAATACGGCCCATTTAGCGTTGAACGGGCCTAAGGGCATTATAAGAAAAAAAACAACTTTGTAATAGCTTAATATAATTTTTTTTTTACCTTTTTATGAATACAGCTTCTTTTTTGCTTCCATGTCTGTCTCATACATGGATCTCACGCCTCCCCTTATCTTAAATACTGAAGCTGGGGGTCACAAAATTTTTTGGTTCAAGGGCCACTTTGTTATATTGTAGCTCTCTCAGGAGCCATAATAAATCTTAGAGGGATATTCCCTGCCCTATGGCACATCAATTATAAACACCTAAAATGGCTGAGGAATCTTGGTACCACTTTAGGGTCTGCCAGAGATTTGAATGGGGTGGTCCCCTCCTCAGGACTCCAGACAGAGCATATAATGCACCTATTTTTATTGCAGTTTTTTGTGTCTGTTTCACATCTAAAATTAAAGAGAACAACACACATACATGGCCTCCTTTCTAACTCAGTTTTCCTATGTAAGGCTATGTTCACACGGTGTAATTGCGGCATGTACAGTACGTGCCGCAATTATGCTGGGTGTTTTGGGAGTCGCGCTGATCAGCGTGTACCCCTTGCGGTGCGGGGTGGGCACGGCAGCCCACCGGCCCCATAGACATACATTGCGTATTCGACGCAAAAAAATGACATGTCACTTATCTCCCCACGTGTACAATACGATCTTATTGTACAAGCGGGGAGAGGAGGCGTAATCCATAGTTCTCTATGAGAGCTATGGATTACTGTAATTATAGGGCACATTTCACCGGGTATTAAGCACAGTACGCCGCGAAATGCGCTCCAAAATAAGCCGTGTGAACATACCCTAACATTTATATGCAGTCTAGCCTAGAAAACGGAGGCCTAAGTAATGAGTTTAAAGGGGTTGTCCAGTGGGAATTATTTTTTCCAAATAAACTCCTCTCCCAAGCTCGATACTTTTGTTAATATAGTTTCATTACATTTTCTGTGGGTTATTAATAGTTGTACATCAGCTGTTTGATAACAGGAAACTTAGTGTTTCTGTGTTTCTGGACACAGGAAACAGCTCTGTGTCAGATCAGGTGACAAGAGGTTTAGCCTTTTGCAGGGCAGCCTGTGAAGCTGCACCCCTTGCAAGATTTTCAATACGAGGAAAAAAAAAACGGGGGACATGCGATGAAACTGAGGTAGGGAGGAAGATGACAAATCACAGGAAAGAAACATGAGTCCTGTAGTTTCCCAGGGGTAAATGAACAACTTTCTGGAAACGCTGCTGCTCAGCTGTAGAGAAGGGATGCTACATACGACTCAGGAAAAGTCAACATTAGCACTGAAAACATCATGATGAGATGAATGAAGACTCAGACAAGCCATTTGAGAAATCTTTGTTTCACTGGACAACACTTTAAAGAAATTAACATTAAGAAAATAAAACTTGGAGAAACCATCTTTTTATTTATTTTACTAATGGACCAGTAGTTGTTGTGTTATTGCTTGTACATAATATGTGCAGTGGCGCTCATGGGACAATAGCTTGTACTGGGTACACTAATCTGAGTGTTTCCATCAGACATGAATGACAGATCACTTTGTCTTTTGCAGATGGTACAGCAGAAATCTAAACAGAAGTAAAGCAGAGCAGCTGCTTAAACTGGAAGTAAGTGTTAAGAAACCACATTGCCTTAGCAAATAGTTATCTTACTAGGAATCAGCTCACTGTTCTAATCTGAACACAAAGAGAACTGTTATCTGAATAGGAGTAAACAGGAAGATGCTTATCTGCATTTCACAGATTTCTTGACCCATTCTGGAAGAGGCTATAAAAATGTTTTTAAAATAACTGGTATGCTTCTTGATTACTAGTTGTTAGAATAGTAACAGCTATACTAGTAGTAGTGTAAACCCCTTACTAACATTTGACATACAGGTACGTCATAGTGCCGGTAAGGAGCTATGGAGCAGGATTAGTAATTGAACCTGTTACATAAATGGCAGGTGCTGACTGCTAATTACAGCTGACACGCACTGCTAACAGCAGGGATCAGAGCCGGATCCAGTCACTACTGTTGAACCCTCTAGACTCCGGGGTTATCGCAGACATGGCGTCTGAATGAATGAGGACAAAAGTTATGGCTCTTGGATGGTGGGAAGGAAAAAATTAACATGACAAAAACAGCAAAAGGCTGAGGCAGGAAGAGGTTGAAGTGGAACACTAGACTCCCACATTATGGAATTGCATTTGCACCAGTTTATGCAACTGCCTAATAATCTTAATCACTGAACGTTTGATTGTTTCTATAATCATTCTGCCTTGCTCTGTGGGCATAAAGCAAAGGCTTATGGGAAAAGAGCTGAGGAGCTCCACAGCGCACTTTATTGGGTGTAGTTATCCTCAGTTCACATGTAGCTCGCAGGAGCCTAGCAATATGAAAGGGATTTGAGCCAAACCAGTTAAGTTCAACTACAGACAGCTGTTTCGGGGTCTTTGCCCCTCGTCAGTGTTGGCTGGGTGTTGGCTGGTTGGCTGGGTGAGAGGCAAGAGTGGCTTTGAAAAGGGAAAAATCTCTCTGGGCAGTCAACTCAGCGTGCACAAGTCGGACAAAACTCCACTATCCATGAAATAAAGCAAAATCAGAACAGTATTATATTTGGTAACCATGTTTATTTACCTTTACCTACATGTTTACAGCTAATCAATGACATGGTAAAACCCCTTTAAGTATGATCACTGTAACAAAAAAGCAATTACAAGAACATGGAAAAATAAGGCCACAAGGATATTATACACATTACAACACATGCATACTGTATATAATCTCTACGTACTGTATAGAATATAAAGTCATAGCTTGTGGGATTGTTGTAATTTATTGCCCTGTATTATACTCATTTCTACTTTGGAAGTTACAGATATTGTCCCAGGCCTCCATATTTGAGAACTATGAGCTGATCATTAGTTGGTCCCACTTTTGAGAAAAAAACACTGATTGTACTTTATGTTTTAAACCCTTATTCATTTTAGTGTGTGTTTTTTTTTTACACAATGCATACAGGTCAACCAGCTATAAAAGACAACAATTCAACAAGTTATGACTTTATATTATACATGATATATTTAGATTATATACAGTGTGTATGTGTTGTAATGTGTATGATATCCCTGTGGCCTTATTTTCTTGTTTTTATAATCATTCTGTCTATTTCTATAAGCCTCATATTTTTGTGAGTTAGAATATGATTTTGAGTATACAATGAAGGATTTGGATTGTTTGGGGTAGTTTATTCTGTATACTGAGGGTGACATGTATGAACGGGGCTGCGCCAGACATCTGGCGTCTTTTCAGCCCGATATCAGGCGCACCCCATTCATACATTTTTAAATCTCCCGCACGCCACTCTTGGGCGGATGACATTGCGCCTGCGCCGCTTTGTAATGCGCCCAATCTCGGGGTGTGTGCCGGATGCGGGGTGCACTAGAACCATAGCAAAGCTACATATTTATAGCTTTGCTACGGCATTTCTAGTTACTGCTGGAACAGGTAAACCACTTTCAAAGTAGTATACCTGAGCCAGAAATGTCGTCCGAGCGCTAGAATGTGCCTGATTTATGACTCCCTGTAGAGCGGGATCAGAAATCAGGAGCATTCTATGCCTGTATAATGCACATGAAAATTGGCGTGTTAACGCCAAATTTCATGCATGTCAGCCTTCTCTATGAAATGTTGGTTGATGTCTGGAGCAAATGTCCTTAAACTAGGTCATCATAGGCATGTAAAGCATGCACTAAAGTTTAAAAAAGCTCTAAAAAGGAGCAAAACTAGCAATATTCTTTTATTTTTTTTCCAGGATAAAGAAGGTGGATTTGTGGTTAGGGATTCCAGTCAAGATGGCTTGTACACTGTGTCCCTATATACGAAATATGGAGGGTGAGTAATTACATTTGAGAATGCATGCAATTGCCTTGACTGGTGGTAGTCAACCTGTGTCTTTATGGTGAACACATGCCAAGGCCCAGCTGATCCTCTGCTGTATTGGATCCCAGCAAACAAAGGAAAAAAAAAGTTGTCCTGCTATTATTTTTGGCGAAATGTATTTTTTAACGATCCAGTTTCTTTGTTAGGGTATAAAAGTAATTTTTTTACTCTCCCTTTTTCGGACACATCCAAACCAATCCTGTGCAGAGTATGTAAACGTATACCACAAATTTAGATACACTTGCTGCCGACTTCCAACAAAAAGTAGTCTACTGTAAAATTTATCGGTTTGTGGTAATAAAAAGCAGTAGCCTATGTTTCTTTGAGACCTATTAAAAAAGTTACCCTCTGAAAACCTGTAAAAGGACAGATTTCTGGTATAAATCTGCATGTGTCCTATTGGTTGCAGTATACAGACATATGCTTTTTTTAGGCTTCATGTATTTGTTTATGTACTTCTTGAAGCATTTTTTGCAAGAAAGGTATGTATTGGTTCATGACTTTTTATGGGTTTTTTTTCTGTTGCTGTTTTTCCCATCACAAATTATGTGATCCATCATAATTTGTAATGTGGAAAAACTGTACAAAAAAAAAAGGCGCTCCCATGCATGGTTGAGAAGAAAAAAAAACCACGGCAGTCTAAGGGGAGGAAAACGCACTTCAATTAAAAAAATAAACTGCAAACCTATGATGTGTTTTAGATCTTCATATTAATTTCCAGCTAACAAGTTTTCCGCAGTTTTTGCCCTAAAAAGGTTGCATCTTTATTTAAATTTTTTCCAAACTTTGTGAAATGCGCAACCTGTGAAACTGCCCATGACACCTTATGCTTTTTCCTCACATAAAAGTGCATGACAGAAACCATCAAGCTGAAGATTTTGAAATGTAAATCTGTTTTCCCTTAGTCCTTTCAGCAGCACAGTATGTGAGTTAGAGGGGTTGTCTCACTACATTGATTCATCTCATCTCAGTCCTGTTTTCTTGGTTTCACTTTGAATTCAGGGCGTATTTACTGGCTTCTACTAGGCTGCAGTAGAAACCAGGTCTCTAGCTATAGCAACCAGTGCTGGCAGCCTATCATGAGAGAGTAAACAGGTCGGTAGCTATAGCGACCCGAGGAGCTGATGCAGCCCATACAAGAGGTGATATCTAGGAATAGGTAGGACACTGTTAATGGACACATATTACAAAGTGACTTACTTTTGCAAGATCTTTAACATAAAAAGCAATCCTTGTAGTGAGACAACCCCTTTAATCTCGCCCTCGCTGGTAGGACAGACAGAAGTTTTAATAAGTAGGAGTATACTATATAATAGCCCACAAAGTCCACCACCTTGTGTATTTTTTGGAGTTCAGATTATCTAGAATATTTTCAATAGGGAGGGAACATTGTGCTGTTGAAAAGACTGAGGGAAAACACATTTACATTCTAAATCTTCAGCTTCCCTTGTGCCCTTTCCAACAGCACAATATGGGGATGTAGCAAGCAGAACCTAGGGAGGGACCACTCGCACAGAACCCAGATTTGACCTCACAATGGAGGCATCTTCTGAGAACTTTTGAGTTATTCTGTAGTGCAGCATGAAGTTATTAGGCGATGAACAGAGGCTGCTGCGCTCACCTGGTCTAGAGTGACTCGAGCTCTATTGGCTGTAGAAGTTGAAGGAGCCCTGGTACTACGCACTTCAGGGAAGGTAGTTGTCACGGGTGGTCCCGCAGCCGTGGGTCGGGCTGCGGGAGCACACACTTCCCCAATAGTCAGGACTTACCTGGCCACGCTCCTGTCCCCGTGCGGCTCTCTTCCGGCTGCCGTCCGCGTGAGCGCCCCCTAGAGCGCACGCATGGCAGTTCTTTGAGATTTAAGGGCCAGCGTGCCGGTAATTGGGTTATTGCCGGCCGCTGGTCCTATATAAGGTTACCGCTGCTCACTTCCGCACCGTATCTATTGTGCCCATTGCCTATAGAGAAAGTGTTGGAAGTGCGTTCTAGTGGCTTCGGTGTTCTGACCCTTGTGCTACGTTTATTGACCACGAACCTTTGCCGTCTGCCCTGACCCTCTTGCTACGTTTATTGACCACGAACCTTACCACCTGTCCACGACTACGCCTATGAATGACGATTCTGTACCACGCTCACCCTTGGCTGCCACCGCAAGCAAGTCATGTCAGTGGAAGCGACCTGGGAGACTCTCGCCGCAGCAAGTCCATCCCGCTTTGCGGCGGGCTCTGGTGATAACCGGGACCGACATTGACTCTGCTCCCTGGCGTGGCTTATACGATCTCTTGCGGTGGTCCAGCAGATGCACTACTGCTGACTGTCACAGTAGTTACTGGATGTCCAAGGCTTTAGACCTGATAAAGAAAGGTGGACTTGGAAGCTTTTAGTCCCTTCCTTGCGCCAGAAAAGGAGATAAGCAAGACTTCCTTCTTCCTGAAAGGGAAGTCCTTTCTAGATATGTCCTGAAGCATCACCATATTGACGAAGATCCTTTTGTGGACTAGAAGGCTCTTCAAAAGCTTGAAGACTAAAGGGCCGTTCACACGGCTTATTGCAGGGACGGATTGCAGCCGTATTGCGCGCCGTACTGCGCTGCAATACGGCTGGAATCCGTCCCAGTCATTATGGTAATCCACAGTTCTCATAGAGAATCCGCCAGGCGAAGAGAAAGGGACATGTTCATTATCCCGGTGGGATACGTGCCGTGGATAATGAAAGTCTATGGGGCTGGCGGGCAGCGCCCCTGCTCCTTACTCAAGCCATAATTGCGGGCGAAATCCGTCCCGCAATTACGGCTTGAATAAGCCGTGTGAACCAGGCCTAATGCTCTGGTTGATGTTAGTCTGCGAAAGAACTTGAGGACTGAAGCTTGAAAGAAAATGAAGGATACCTTGTCTTGGAGGAATACACTGCAGGTATCAGCTGATCCTAAGCCTGTAACTTTCCAACGCGTTCAGCCGAGGTTATGGCCAAAAGAAAGGATGTCTTCAGGATAAATATTGGAAGGACGACGCAAACGATGCTGTTACAGCTTTCTTAACAACTAAAAATTGTAAGGAGCACCCATAGCAACATTTAGAGAACGCAAAGCTACCTTATTTACAGTTCTCGCAAGAACCACCATAAACTAACAATGATGCTTATACCTCCTGGCAGAGAGAGTCATCCTGATGGCAATTAAATTATTAGTTTCAAACAACCAATGTTTTGTGCTTGGTTTGAATAGTTGTTCTAGTTGAAGGGTCTTTAAAAATGTATTCTCATGGTGCAGGTGTGTTGCTATAGAAATCATATCAAAAGCGCACCTGAAAAAAACTGTGTGTTCATATATCACATCATAAAACATTTTTAATTGAAAATAATTAATCTTTATCCTAATTGAAATTAACCTGACAAGCATCTGAGGAGGCTAAATTCTGATTGCATTGTGTTAGAGTGCTTTCAGACTGGGCGGTTTTAGTGCATTTTTGGTGCATTTTTTCAATTGCCTTAGGGTGCTTTCACACGCAGTTGCGTTTTCTGATGCGTTTTTAACGCATTTTTTGTGCATAAAGGCACAGCAATTAATGCTGTACATTTCTGCACAAAAAATGCCTCAAAAACGCACCAAAAAACGCACTGTTTGAAAGCATCCTTACTGCACTGCAATTAAACTGCCTTTATTACCAGCAAGCTTCTTTCTGTTATCTAAATTGTTTGGAAAAGTGTTACGGGTAAGTAATCAATTACTGTGTTTATTTTTTTTTATCAAAATATTTTATTGAGTGAAAGCAATTAATACAGCAAACATTGAAGTATACCATACCGGTAAAAGTGACAAAATGTTAGCAATAACATGTGATTATTCTGTTTACATACATTTGATTTTTGTCCTATCACATCCTGGCTCTCATCTCCTTTTTTCTATTATCCTATCTCCTAACCAGAAATCTCCTCTTTTTTTCTCAGATTTGCTACCCAAAGAAATTCAACCCCCAATTCTCCCCTTTAAACTAAAACCTAATGTGCCTAACTTGCCTTACTTCTCTCCTAGTTCTGTCTCCCACCTAATCTACCTAACGTTCCCGATAGTTGTTCTTTCAAATAATACACTGAGTACCTAAATGGCTCCATTATGTCATTTATTTCCTGATCTTCGAAAGAATCTACAATAAAATCTTCCACTTCTCAAAGAAACCTCCAGCCTTTTCGTCTTTACTGTGTTTATTATCCCCAAGACTTTTAGGGTGCTTTCACACGGTGCGTTTTTGGTGCGTTTTTGATGCGTTTTTTGGATGCGTTTTTTGTGCAGGAAGGCAGAGCAATTAATGCTGTACATTATTGCACAAAAAGCGCATCAAAAACCCACCAAAAACGCTCCGTGTGAAAGCACCCTTAACACAGTAATTGATTACTCACCTGTAACAGCTTTCCAAACAATTTAGATAACTGAAAGAAGCTTGCTTAATTGGAGTGCAGTACTGCAAGTGAAAAACCGCACCAAAACCGCACGTCGTGAAAGCAACCTTTCACATGGTTTTTGGTGCTTTTGGCGCAATTCTTCTGTTGCGGCACTGCACATCAGTGAAACTACCTTTATTACTAGAAAGCATCTTTCAGTTATCGAAATTGTTTGGTGAGGTTTTGCAGGTGAGTAATCAATGCACCATTTTTGTTTGTGGTTTTCTTGCAGTTCTCTCTGTGTTTTGAAAAAGCATTTGAAAAATCCTGTGTTTTTTTTTTTGTTTTTTTTTTTACAGGGAATTTCTTCTTTTTTGTAATGTTATCAGAGTGGGTTTTTATAAGTGAAACAAGATGTTTCACCAGTTTAAAAGCTCCGACAATAACTGCATTTCAAATCTGTTGAGTATGCAGTAAAAACAAATGTGGTTTTTCTATTGTGTTTTGACTGTATTTTCAAACCAAGTAGAACCGCAAAAAAAACCCTGAAAAAAATGCATTGTGCGATCACAGCCTATAGATTTCCAAGCGGTGTCCAGTCATTGATAGAAGGGATTAATTGAAACCTCTTGAAAGTTTATGTAACTGTTTGCATTTGTAATACTCAAATCAGAAATTAAGTTATTATAGATCAAGCCTTACCAATATGCTAAAGGGGGTGTCTCACTACTAGGATTGCTTTTTATGTTAAAGAATCTGCAAAAACAAGTCACTTTGCAGTATACATCCATTAACAGTATCCTACCTATTCTGAGATATCCCCCTTGTATGGGCTGCATCAGCTCCTCAGGTCGATATAGCTACAGACCTGTTTGATCTATCGTGATAGGCCGCCCACACTGGTTACTATAGCTACAGACCTGACTTCTACTGCAGCCGAGTAGAAGCAAGTAAAACACGCTCCTGAATTCAAATTGAAACCAAGAAAACAGGACTGAGGTAAGATGAATCAATGTAGTGAGACAACCCCTTTAAATTGCTATAAGGAAAATAAAACTGCAAATTATAAACCCTTTTTCTTCAGGGAGGGTTCCTCATCAATCCGCCATTATCATATTAAAGAGACAGGAACGTTCCCCAAGCAGTATTACCTGGCAGAGAAACATGTCTTCGACTCTATTCCAGAAATGATTGAGTATCACAAGCACAACGCAGCAGGTAAATGACCAAATGTGTTCAATGGAGGAAGCAGTGTGATGTTTGTGGCTCCAACAATTATGCTGTAATTATACATGCAATTGATTGATTCTCTGCATGTTGCACTAGTAGGCTAATACTAGAAATTTACATGTGATAATTTAATTACTGTATATAATGCCATTCCATTCCATAGTGCTGTACAGATCGTCATTATTCACATTGCTTCCTGTTCCCATTGGGGCTCACAGTCTAAATTCCAGATTAACCTTTCAGTATGTTTATGGAGTGTGTGGGAAACTGGTGTACCTAAAGGAAATTTCTGCAAACATAAAGGGCGACATGTATGATCAGGTATTTCACCGTTTTTCTGGTGTACAATGCACCTAACTGAGCCGGCTACACTATCTAATGTACCTAATGAATGTGTTAGGCACATTGTTCGTAAGACTCCACACTTTCAAATGCGCCTAACATGAGGAGGCGTTCTGGGGTTGTGTCGCACCACACTCGTAATATTAGACACATATATGAAAGTGGTTCGGCAAAAGTAGGTGCATTACTGCTCCGACAGGCAGACCTATTTCAATGTGGTCTGCCTGAGCCAGAAGAGTCGAAGTGGAGCTAGATTTACTGTAATGGGCAAAAATGTCCAATATTTCTCAACTTACACCAGTACATTAATAAAAAGTAATTTATTATAATTTTCAAACTGTATAAAATTGAACTATTTAAATTTAATGAAAAATGTGATCATATAAAATTTATATAAAAATATATAATGTCCCCAAAATATAGAAATATCTCCTATAAAATGTATTTAAAATTCATAGAATCTAAACTAATTTTACATTAAATAACCCACTGATGATGTTGTTCAGATTTTTATATTTTACATTTTTACTACATTAAATTTGAAATTTGTTTTTTCTGCTCTCACCCTTTATTTCTACATACAGCAAGAGCCAGCACAGCACACGTATTGCTGGGACCTGTGGTCCCCCAAGCAAGATCAGTACCTTTGTTTCCTATTCAGCAGCCTATTTAATGACTTCTCTTATTTCCAGCCCGTCTATAACCTTAATACATGTTAGGCGCATTACTTATGCGCCTAAATTTAGTAATGTGCCTAACACATAGGCGAGGCGCGTTGAACTTTAGATACCATTTATGAGCGCACAAAAACCACTTTCATACATCAGGTGTTTTACACACTGAAAATGAGACTCGACTATTCACTTTGACGCGCCTTCCTTCGTACATGTCGCCCAAAGAGCATAGAAACTCCTTGTAGATGTTGTCCTTAGTGGGATCCGAACCCCAGACCCCAGAGCTGCAAAGCAACAGTGCAAACCACTGAGGCACCGTGTTTAGAAGTCCATAAAGTCAGCATTTCCTATTGTATTATTTTCTGTTTCCATCAGGTCTAGTTACTAGATTACGTCACCATGTGTGTCACCGAGATAAGCTGGCACCCACGACAGCTGGATTCAGCTACGGTAGGTACAAAGGAAGTTTAAAAAATGTACACAAGCAACTATTATCTCAGTGTTTTGCAGCAATAATAGTTCCAACAGGTTGAAGCATTCATCTTTCTGACATGTAGACTAAGCTACGGCAATTCCTCCCAATTTTTAGAGATTGCAAAGAGGGACAGATCAGGCCACACCTCTAACCACACCCAAACACATGACATCATACCAAGCCATGCCTCTAACCACGCCCAAATACATGACATCACACCAAGACACACCTCTAACCACGACCAAACACATGACATCACACCAAGACACGCCTCTAACCACGCCCAAACACATGACATCACACCAAGACACGCCTCTAACCATGCCCAAACACATGACATCACACCAAGACACGCCTCTAACCATGCCCAAACACATGACATCACACCAAGACACACCTCTAACCACGCCCAAACACATGACATCACACCAAGACACACCTCTAACCACGCCCAAACACATGACATCACACCAAGACACGCCTCTAACCACGCCCAATCACTGGACATCACACCAAGAAAAACCTCTAACCACGCCAATACATGAATCACACCAAGACAACCTCTAAACGCCTTTAAATACGTGACATCACACCAAGACACGCCTCTAACCACGCCCAAACACATGCCAACTTTTTAGACAACTAAGAAGGAAGACATTTTCAGGATTGCATTGTATCCACTGATGAAATGTTAAGTAAGCTGTTATGTAATATACAGCGAGGAAGCAATCAGATACTTTTTACAGCAAGATAATCAGTTTATTGACACAAATCTATTTCTCAAATGAAAAAGAGGGACATTTATAGAGGTAGGAGGGACAAGGATTAAAAATAGGGACTGTCCGTCCAAAATAGGGACACTTGAGAGGTATTTCTACGGGTGGCTGCATCTACATATACATAATGGAGCACGTTAGTGACAAGATTTATTTTGCAGACAAGCTTTTTTAAGTTACACAATGTGTTTATTGTACCAAATTGATATAAATATTTGACAGGTGTGAAATTGGAGCATGTACCTGCACTGCACAGTGCCCTGTCTGTGACATGAGTGCTGCTGCAGTCTTCCCTGTGTCTTAGACCACTAGCTCTTATGTTGCTCAGCACACAGAATGAAAACGATACCTCCAGTGCTAGGTTGAAGAAAATATAATTTGTAGAATCTACTATAATACAGTCAGCCGCACTCAGATAATGCACTTCAAGAGCTTCTTTATTGAGGTATCTGCAAAGTCAATGCGACATCTTTTTTTGTATGTTTTCAGTTTAAACAGCGACTTTTGTCACATTAGTTGCGATTATAGTTACATAGTACGGTTGAAAAAAGACATATGTCCATCAAGTTCAATCAAGGGTGCGGAAAGATGTGGATGGAGAGATGGAGATAAGGAGTTTTTTAAGCTTTGTTTCCCTACTGATGAAGACTTTGAAATCCATAAGGCAAGAACCAATCTGCTCTAAGGAAGATTTCATGTCTGATCCCAAAATTACCATCAGATTGGATCCAGATATTTTATGCAGCTACATACGTATTAATCTCATTTATAAAAGTTTGTATTTCAGTCAGGTCGTAGCTCTGTGAGAGATAGAAAACACTGAGATAGAAGAGGCATCTTCTATCCCTCACAGAGCTACGACCTGATTAGAATACATACAGTACTTAGGGTATGATCACACGATGTATTGCGGCGCGTACAGTACGCACCGCAATACACCATGTGTTTCAGGAGCTCGCGCTGATCAGCGCATACTCCCGAGGCACGGGGGGGCCGGCAGCCCGCCGGCCCCAGTGACATGCACTACTCGCGACGCTTAATCGAAGCAAACAAAGGACGTCACTTGCGTGCTGCAATTACACCGTGTGAACATACCCTTATACGTCGATTGCGACTAACATGACAAAGGTCTCAGTTTAGAACAAAAACATAAAAAAAAAGATAAGTTGCATTAACTTATTAGATATCTCAGTAAAGAAGCTCTTGAATTGCAGTATCCGGTTGACTGTACTATATTAAACTACTTGCTCTGCTGCATCCTGCTCACAATTTGGAATGATATATAGAATTGTATTTTCAGCTTGATATTATTAAGCACTTTCTAGGTGATATGTGAGCAAGTCATCTCAGCACATGTAGTTAGTGGAGCTACTGCCTGCAGAAGTGGCTGACAAAAGCTTGGTTATCCTTTTTTACCACTTATACTTTTCTTTTAAAATAACACAATTATGATATAGGCTAGTAGGTTATGCAGTATGGGTTTAATTTTATATTGCAGGAGTTTCTCATTAGGGTATGTTCACACGGCGTTTCTGAGATGCGTGTTTGGATCTGTGTTTTGGACCCTAACCGGACCTAAACACTCATCTAACAATGTGCAGTGGGATTTACCTTGCTTTCAATGTAAAACACGCATCGGTGTTCAGACGTCTGATTTACATGCATTTTTCGTGATGCGTCTTTCGGATGTGTTCAAAGAATTAATGTCAATTCTTGATCTGTTTGACGCACCAGACGCCCTATTTAAAACTATAGGGTGCGTTTCTGCTGCAGCCAAAACGCAGCCAAACACGCAGCACACGTGGTTGCGTATTCAAAAAGCCATGTGAACATACCCTTAAAGAGATCCTGTCAGGTGATTTCTGCTGCCTTATATGAAAGCAGGATATGATAATGGGTAGATTCTGAGCTCTTTGAGATATAGGTTTATGTGATTTAGGGCAGGATTTCTGATTTAAGAGACAGTTAACCCTGATAGGACTCCTAGGAGAGACAATCATCCTGTGTGAGTGGGCTAAGCAGGACTCTTATTGCCTCTCACTGACTCTGTAGGAGTCCTGTGATTATGTACTCTGATATTTACTGAGAATATCTGCTCTCAATCATATCAACCTATGTATTGCAGCGCTCAGCTCCTCTTTCTCTATTATATCCAGCTCTTAGGGCAGCATAAACCACCTGACAGGTTATAGTTTAGAGAGAAATAACACACAATATAAAAATAGTATCAGTGCCCATAAAATGAAGCACAATACAAGCAGCGAGGTATGAAGGGTTAACTCTGCTATGCTCCTTGTATGTAAAGAAATAAGGGATGCCACTTCTTGTGGATCCCGTTGGTATTTGGTGAATTTTACACTGTATTTAATTTCAGTTTAGAGAGAAGACTCATGAAATGATGTCCACACCTCCTAACCTAATCTACATTGTAATAGTGTTCTTTAAAAAGAGCTCAAAAGGGGTAATGTTCCTTACTAGGGAGAGGCACAATATAGGTGTGTGGAGACTTGTATGGTTTGGTTGTTTTACTAAAATTTAAATATATTCAAAAAGGCTCATGGGAAAAGAGCTGAGACTGCAGCACCACCTATTGTATGCAGTGCTTCTCAAGTCACATACGTCTCTGCACTGATGAGGGGCAAACACCCCGCAATAGCTGTCTGGAGATGAATAACTAGTATAATGATAATCCTATTCACATTGCAGGGGAGTCAGATGTGACTTGAGGAACACTACATACAATGGGTGGTACTGCAGAGTCCCAACTCTTTTCTCATTAACCTTTTCAAACACTGTTAAAAATAAAGATAGAAGAACTAGCAAAAAAAAAAATCTTACTTACCACTTGATTACAGTATGGGTTTTTCTAATGCTGTTTGTCATGTTAATACCTTGACCTGGTTTAAATTTTTCAGATAAGTGGGAAATAAACCCTGCTGATCTCACATTTATGAAGGAGCTTGGGAGTGGTCTGTTTGGTGTGGTACGTCTTGGGAAATGGCGTGCGCAGTACAAAGTAGCAATCAAAGCCATTCGTGAGGGTGCCATGTCCGAAGAAGATTTCATCGAGGAAGCTAAGGTTATGATGTATGGAACCTGCTCTGATCACTTTGATATGTAGAGAGATAACAAAGTCAGATTTGTTTGATATGTCATCATGCAAGTCTACAGTGACAGAAATAAACTGTTCAGCTGGATGTATATTTGCTGAGATTTTCTGAGATGATTCTTAGGGATTGTTCAGCTTTGAAATACTCCTAATCAGAGGTGTATTTTGAAGTGAAAGTGTGGAGCATATTTAGCGCCGTTTGTGCGCTGAATATATGCTCCACCATAGTTTCTATGGGATTTCACTCTTGAAAATGCCTCGGGAATTGACAATGCACTTAAATTTACGCAAGTGAAATCTACCCAAAATACGTGGTGCAAATACAATTGTAAAATACGCGTCGTGTGGATGACGGCATGTGTTTTACATTGGAATCAATGAGAGCTGCATAGTACAATGTTAGAAGCGTATAGTGGATTTCAGCGCAAAATACGCACCAAAATAAGTGTAATTAGATGTCGTGTGAACATCCCCTTAGATTCACATGTGGCAGATCTGCTGCAGAAATTTTATTTCATTGTGAATCCATTCCATCAGAATGTGGCTATTTATGCAGTATGCGTGTGATTCTTCGCAAGGCCCAGACATATGGGACAGTCGTATTTATTTCTGCAACAAGTATCTATGTTTATGTTAGACTTACCGTTATGAGACTCCTTACACATGTTAGCATTTTGCAGAATGAAATCAAAATATCTTAATTTTCTGTATAAAGCTGCAATGCAATATAGAGTTGCCCATGATTCATAGCAAACTACTGGAACTGGTGTGCATTTTCCTTATAGGAAAGAAAATTGAAAGTAATCTTGCAAAGATCACAAAAAGTCAGAAAGTACTTTTTGTGATGGGTCAACGATTACTGCAATTTCTTCATCTGTAGGCAAACAAAATCATGCAAAAGTAATTTATGGTCCATGGTGAGATAGTAGGCAATTAAATGTCTTCTCATAATTCATAATTCATGAGAATTGTCATAAGTCATTAAAATAAGTTTGTAAAAGAAAAAATAACCATGAATTTCAAACTGTAAACATGACTTTAGAATTGACCATCAATGCGTCACTAGTGGCTGTCAAACCCCCGCACCTCTCTTCTGGAGCACCACATCTTTTTCACTGCAGTACCAGATACAGTGCTGCTGTCATGCATGCAGATGTGTTTGGCATGATGGGTCAGTCCCAGCTTGGCACTATTCGTGTAGAACCTGACATAGTGTATACAGTGGCATTAATTGCTATATTGAAGGCGCTTTGGTTTTCCAGCAAGTGCCTCTGTCTTCTGTAGTTTTATTAAACAGATCTTAGGTTGGACTTTACAATTTTGAGCTTTTGTCAATAAAAATCCATTACTCCGTATATAACAGGGATTCGTATTAATCTGCCACAGCCTTCTCCTCTAACAATCTGGAAATGATTCACATCCCAATGTCAAAATTGCACAAATGCACTTCATGCGTAAATAGATTTATATGATCATATGTACATCTTCAGTTGTGTGTTCTATGTCATTCTGTGTTTATCCTTTTTTAATTTGGAAATTAGCTAAAGAACCCTTTTCATATTGAACACTTGTGATAAATGATCCATTTACTACAGACCCTAAGTATACAGTAATACTGTTTACATAATGTCCTGGCTCCTTAATAATGTAAGTAATTTATAGCATACAGAAATACACCACATATGATAGTTACTGCTTTATTTTCTAGGAAACTGGCTCACCCGAAGCTGGTCCAGTTGTATGGTGTTTGCACTGAAAAGAGACCAATTTACATAGTGACAGAGTTCATGGAACATGGCTGCCTTTTAAATTACCTCCGCCAAAAACATGGACAGTTTAATCCAGATATACTGCTGAGCATGTGTCAAGATGTATGCGAGGCCATGAACTTTCTTGAAGAAAACAGTTTTCTGCACCGTGACCTGGTAATTCTTGGAAAAATATGTTTTGAGTAATGAGTGCATCTACATGTCTTCAATTGGGAGTTGAAACATTGTTGACGCGCACTATGGAATAACGCAAAACACCTTTTTTATCTAGTGCTACAATTCTCTCTCTCTTTCTCTCTTTTTTTCTCTAGCCGTTCACTGGCCACATAGTAATGTTATTATATATGACATTTTACCATTGCAGCTAGTTATTGGCTGCAGTGGTCCCACCAGCATGCCACATCATTAACCAATGTGAGTGCATGGCCATGTACATTGCTGTACATCGCTTTAATTTAATTTTTAATTTAATTTAATTTAATTTGCAGGCCAGTGTGTATTAGGGTGCTTTCACACGGTGCAGTTTTGGTGCAGTTTTAATTGCGCTACAATTAAACTGCCTTTATTAGCAGCAAGCGTCTTTCAGTTGTCTAAATAGTTTTGAAAGGTATTTCAAGTAAGTAATCAATTAATGTGTTTGAAGTCTTGTGGATTAGAAACACACTAATTGATTAATTGATTACTCACTTTGTTAACAGTTTTGATAAGTGAAAAAAGCTTGCTGGTAATAAAGGCAGCTTAATTGGAGCGTAGTTAAAACTGCACCAAAACTGTGCTGTGTGAAAGCACCCTTAGGGCGCTTTCACACAGTGCAGTTTTGTTGCGTTTTTAGTGAGTTTTTTTCACTGCAGTACTGCGCTCCAATTAAACTGACTTTAGTACCAGCAAGCTTCTTTCAGTTATCTAAATTGTTTGGAAACATGGTACAAGTGAGTGTTCAATTATTGTGATTATAGTCTGCAAGACTTTAAACACAGTAATTAATACTCACCTGTTACAGCTTTCCAAACAATTCAGATACCTGAAAAAAGCTTGCCTGTAATAAAGGCAATTTAATTGCAGTGCAGTACTGCAAGTGAAAAACCCCCACCAAAACTGCATGGTGTGAAAGCGTCATTTAACTGTTGCTGCACCTCAGGCTACACTATGTGTAAGCACAGCCTACTAGACTCATTTTGCAACTTTGCCTTGTTTCATAATGAAAGCTTCACATGCAAAACACATTACACATATTGTGTAAGATATTTTAACAATGCTTTCTTTACAACATTTGTAAATTGAAAGTTTTGTAAGTTGTTTTAACTGTATCCTGTTTTCTTTTAGAGTGTGTTCACACTGTGCATTTTTGGTACAGTTTCTTTTTGTTTTGTTTTCAGAAATGCACATTAATTGCTTTGCATTTCTGCAGAACCCCCCCCCCCCCCACAAAAAACGCACTGTTTGAAAGCACCCTTATATGCTATTAAGTTTACCCTTGTTGTCCTGTGCTATTCCTACCAATCATACGTTTAGGTCCGGAGAACTAAAGCTGTAATATTAAGGTATTTTCACTGGCAAATATATAATTTTAATAACATAACCATTTCACCTCACCAGTTAAAAGATTTCTGCCACGAAAGACATTTAAATGTTTGATCGAGGGGGGTACCGCTTTGGAAATGTCACCAATTGCTGAGATGGGGTCCCCGACACCCTGTCCTTCTTTGCTGTGCAAGCACGGTACTCGGCTATCTCCTTTCCTCCCATAGACTTTGAATAGAGCAGTGGTGTATATGTTCGACCGCTGCAACATTCGAACACCATTTTAGCGATCGGTGAGGGTCCAAGAAGCGGGACTCCCAGCGCCTAGACATTTATCTTCTATCCTGTGGATAGGTGATACAGTAAATGTCTCTTAGTACAAACCCTTTAAATCTAGGGCTAAGGCTAGGTCTACACAGGAAATGTCAAAATGACGTCCAAAATCCGTGGCAGGACTGAGGTTTTTCGTGCAGACTTGCGCAAAAGCCGCGGTCGGTTTTCGGATTTGCAATTGGCGTACAGGAATCCAGTGGAATATACAACATGTTGCATATTCCGCCGTATTTTAAAACCGATGGTAAAAAAATCCGTGCTGTGTAGACAAGAGCACAGATTTTTTATCGCTGTTTATGCAGCACAGGGTACCAGCAGATTAAAATCTGACGGAGAACCTGTGCTGTTTAGACCTAGCCGTAAAAGGGTTGCCTCACTACATTGATTCATCTTACCTCAGTCCTGTTTTCTTGGCTTCATTTTGAATTAAGGGGTATGTTTACTGGCTTCTACTAGGCTGCAGTCGAAGACAGGTCTGTAGCTATAGCAACTAGTGCTGGCAGCCTATCATGAGAGATTGAACAGGTCTGTAGTTATAGCGACCTGAGGAGCTGATGCAACCCATAAAAGAGGGGATATCTAGGAATAGGTAGGATATTTTTAATGGACATATATTGCAAAGTGACTTGTTTTTGCAAGATTTTTAACATAAAAAGCAATCCTTGTAGTGAGACAACCCCTTTAAGGTTCCTTTGCTGCTTTGCATTGCAGCAGCTATGATTTGCTATATCACCACTTGACTGCTGCAACTTGCCACATGGTTATTCCATTATGTAGGATATTTTACCATTGCAGCTAGTAATTGGCTGCAGTGGTCCCACCAGCATGCCACACCATTACTGTGATATAAACCTATACCACCAGGTAACCACTGTACTGCTGACACTGGAATGGTGGGGAAGTTGGTGGATATTGGCTGTTTTATTGTTTTAACACACATGCAGATGCCAAAAATTTCTTAAACAGGTTCAGCTGTAATGTGGATGCAGTGCAAACGGAAATTTTAGGGGAATGTATGAACACTGTTATAGGTCTAAGACTTCCTTTGTTGCCCATAGCAACCAATCAGAGCTCTCCTATCATTTCATATAGTGCTCTGAAAAAAATGGAAAGGGACCTCTGATTGGTTGCTACGGGCAACAGAGAAAGTATTAGACCCAGACAGTTTTCAAACATGTGGCCCTTTTTGTCTAGCTTTCATTTTTTGAGTCTTTTTTTCCATCCAACGGCTTGACTTCTGTAAATCTACCGGTCTTTCTTGCAAGAAGGAGCAGGCTTTACCTGGTGAAATGTTTTCCCTCACTTTACATAGTTACATAGTTTGTAAGGCCTATTGTCCTATAGCATTGATCCAGAGGAAGGCAAAACCCCCAAAGAGGTAGAAGCCAATTGCCCTCATTTTAGGGAAAGAATTCCTTCCTGACTCCAATCTAGCAATAAGAATAAATCCCTGGATCAGCGACCCCTCTCCAGAATCCTGTTCATTATAACTTGTTATATTATTACACTCTAGAAATGCATCCAGACCCTTTTGAACTCTAAGCGTGACATGTATGACATGGGTGCAAAGAGATGATAATTTTTGGGCTGAAAGAACAGCAGAGTACTGGTGCAGCCCTGTACATACATGTCGCCCCTAGTGAATTCACCATGACAAGTTCCTCTGGCAGAGAATTCCACAGTCTCATCGCTCTAACAGTAAAGAATCTCTTTCTATGGTTATGTAGAAATCTTTTCTCCTATAGACGTAGAGGACGGCCCCTTGTTCTAGATACAGTCCTGGGTATAAATAGATCTTGGGAGATATTTCTATATTGACACTAGTTGGAGTTTCTCTGCATATACATTCCGTGAAGTGTTATTACTATCTTAGATTCATGGCATATCCTTTTGAATGTGGATCCTACTTTTGTGACCTGCTCCTTTGCGGATTATAGAGATCCAGGGAGATCCATCTTTTAAGGCCACCATCTTATTAATACTTAGGCTGAATGGAGAGGTGAGTGTTGTGGAGACACACATAAGAAAAATCTTAATATAGAAAAAAAGATATTCTAAGAGAAGTCATTCCCCACACTTATACCTTTCATAAAGAGACTTACTTAGCCACACATTACTTAGCCACACATTACTTAGCCACACATTAATTACCCACACATTACTTACCCACACATTACTTAGCCACACATTTTAAGTCTTTAGGGCTATTTACAATGAAAGCTTTGTAACATTGCAACTGCATGGATACTAAAGATCATTTTTAATTACTGGCTTATCATTTAGCAGATAAAACATGCATAATAATAATAATAATCTTTATTTATATAGCGCCAACATATTCCGCAGCACTTTACAATTTGGAGGGTGTAGGTACAGACAAAAGAAATACATTGCACAATTAAAAGCTACTTACAGATGAGACACAAGGTGTGAGTGCCCTGCTCGCAAGAGATTACAATCTATTAGGGTGTACGGGAGAAACAAAGGGTAAGAAGTGCTAGATTTACAATGGTCCAAACACGTGACATAAATATTGGGTTTTTTTACATAGAATCCGGATGAACCTGCCACCCAAAAAGTACATCTATATACATTTAATAGCTGAAAATGATATGAGTGCGCTAGGTAGTGTGGGGGGAGGGTGGGGTGTTAGCAGTAGGGATTCTGGTAGGCCAGAGTGAGATGATGTATTCTCAGGGCCCTTTTAAAGCTATGAGAGTTCTGAGTGTGCCTGATCGCCCGTTTGCATGTTCCAGAGAACTGGTGCCGCACGTGTGAAGTCTTGGAGACGGGCATGGGAGGTTCGGATGATTGATAAGTGTAACCTGATATCATCAGCAGAGCGGAGAGAGCGGTTAGGATGGTAGACAGAGATGAGGGAGGAGATGTAGGGAGGAGCAGTGTTGTGGAGAGCTTAATGAGTGAGAGTGATGAGTTTATGTTGTATCCTGTACTGGATAGGCAACCAGTGCAGTGACTGACACAGGGTAGAGGCATCAGTATAGCGGCTGGAAAGAAAGACAAGCCTGGCTGCTGCATTCAGGACAGATTGACGAGCGGAGAGTTTGCATAGAGGGAGACCGATAAGCAAGGAGTTACAGTAGTCGAGACGAGAATGAATAAGAGCAACAATGAGAGTTTGAGTTGTTTCCACAGTGAGAAAAGGACGGATTCTGGAGATGTTCTTGAGGTGCAGGTGACAGGAGCGGGCAAGGAGCTGGATATAGGGGATGAAAGACAGATCGGAATCTAGTATAACCCAAAGACAGCGGGCCTGCTGCCTAGGAGTTATGGTGGTGCCACACACTGAGACAGAAAGGGCAGGGTAAGGTCTGTTAGTAGATGGTGGGATGACTAGAAGTTCAGTTTTAGTGAGGTTTAGTTTAAGATACAGGGAGGACATGATGTCAGAGACAGCAGACAGACGGTCACTGGTGTTTTGTAGCTGGGCGGGAGTGATGTCTCGGGAGGAGGTGTATAATTGGGTGTCATCAGCGTAGAGATGGTGCTGGAAGCCAAATCTGCTGATGCATACAGTTTTCTTCAGTAACTTTACCTGGAGCAAAGGTGCATTTTACTACCCTTGACTTTGATCCAAACGGAAGAGTGCGAATTGGCACCGCTCAAAGACGTACAGCATCTAGGACTAATGCACCCCCCAGACTATCCCTTGCTTCACATCATTCTGGGACACTTGTGTGAATGCACTGGAATCATTAAAATGTCTACATATGAATAGACAAAATGATTCTAATACTAACGAGCGATGGTTTATTGGTCTTTGCAAATGGGACTTTCCTCAGGGACATTTTTTAGGGTATGTTTACACGGTGTGTTGGGTTCTTGTGAACATACATTCTTAGTTGTGTGTTTGGGTCTATCCAGATGGCCCAACCACGCATCTAGCAATAAGCAGTGAGATTTTACATTGCTTTTACTTTAAAACACGCATCGGGGTTCAGGCGAGTGATCGCCGATGTGTGTTTACATGCGTCTTTCTGATGTGTCTTTCGGATCTGTTCTAAGAATTGTCATGTCAATTTTTGATCCGAAAGACGCAGCAGGAGCCCTATAATAAAAACTATAGGGTGCGACCCTGTTGCATCCAAACACGCAGCTACGTGCTGGATCCGGTCGATGCTGTGTTTTTGGATGCGATTTTCGGATCCAAAATTGGATTTAAAAAAATGCTGTGTGAACAAGCACTTAATCTCCTTACCCAAGCCTTTTTACATAAGAATGGCATTCATGCTAATACATTGTCTTTAGAATTTATTCCCTGTGATTTATAACTTATAAGGGTATGTGCTCTTGGCATTTATATGATGCTGTTATATTTTCATTGCAGGCTGCCAGAAACTGTTTAGTCAATGATCTTGGAGTAGTGAAGGTGTCTGATTTTGGAATGACAAGGTGAGAAACAAACTATTGTTTTGGAAGACATAAATCATATTTGCACTATAAATTTGCTTGAATTGGTAATTTTTTCTGTGAGCTGAAAGGATACCTCTAATTATCTTGCCGCTTGCACATGACATCAGTAGATTGGGTAGTCTGGTTATCCAAGCTCTTGCAGAGTTATCAGGATACCTGAAGGTATCCTTCCAGTTCAAAGGTGACTGGCAATAAAATGATGTTCTAAAAACCAAGGAGGCTTTGCAGAACTCTAACCTCAGTTTTTGCCTGGTGTATTAATCCAGTTTGTATGAAGAAAAATATCTTAAAACCCAAACCTCTTTAATATTACAATGTAAAACACAGAGCTTTATTGGCCCCATTGCAGCTGCACTGGTAGATTGAATTCCTGTCACTACCACTGAAAATAAAAAGAGAAGTATAGCTGTCATGGCATTTATCTCTCTGATCTTCAAACTCTGCCTAGTGTTTGACTAATTTCCATGAATTCTTCAGAAGTCTGTGGCATTGCATAAGAGGAAAGAAGTATGACTCAAGGCATAAGGCAATAGACACTATGGGGTACAGCGAGTGACATATTCTCACCCAGCATAACCATTTTCTAAATTATTTGATCTCAGTGTTTGAGAAGGGTTTGAGGTTTTTTTTCTTGCTATGGTCTTCTGACAGCTGTAGACTAAAAAGAAAATTATAATTTTCCTAGTAAAAATAAACCTCTGTGTTAAAGAAAATCTCTCATCAATCTCTTGCTGTTCTAAGACACTGGTGCTTTTTAAAGCTGGAGGCAGATAACACATACTCATGTCTGTAAAATAGGTACTCTTTGACTAAAGCTTTATAACCCCTTCCTGCCCATCGTATGGCTAGTGGCATGCTATTAATCCCATAAACTGCTGCTTTACATGCTGTCTTTACATGCACTGCACTGTACTGTCACAGATATCAAGATAATCAAGAAAACCCTCAAACACTGAGCATTGTGTCCCTACCTGCTGAAGTAGTTGCATCTACATTTAGTAGGGTGCTAGAAAATCCCATGTCCTTATCAGTGATATCACAGAGATTCCTTATGCAGCTGCGCTTGGGGCATATAGAGAAGGCGGTCAAGATTTTTTCTTTTTTTTTTCCGTTCATATACACAGATTGCTTGTAATGGTGATCTTCTCAGCTGTTAATATCAGATTGCTTATTAGGGTTCTGTGTATGTGGATTGCATTCCTAGTTAAGGCTGTGAGCACACTGGCATTTGTCACTCATAGACTAATATGTAAGCCATCTAAGATATACATTGTGAGTTTCTGTAATGGGATGAACCAGTGTCCATGCGCTGGTCCGTTGTTGCGCCCATTCCTTTACTTTCACCACAGCTAGTTACTCAACTCTCCCCTGCTCCCAGCTGACATTCTTATCTGCCTTCTGGTCCCCTGCTCTCTCTGCACAGCCGCCTATATGCGGCTGTCCTCTTTCCGATTTAAATGGCCAGTGTGCATCATCCACTTGTTGCTCAGCCAACCACCTTTGGCCATTGGCTTTTTCTGGACACATCACACAGCATCCTATGCTCATTTATGGGTGTCTGTACGTTTCCACCGTTTCTGTGCATTTGTTCCTTATTGCCTTTCAATTACCAAGCTTAGCTACATTTCTGATCACGCCTTGCCTGCTGCCTGCCTTGACCTCTTTCCTGATCTAAACATCGCTAGAACGTTGCCAGCCCTAACGGTTTGCCTGTTTCTGGACCTCGCCTCTGCCTCATCCATCGGTATCACACTTTTGTTTATCAGCCATCACCTCGACGACCTAGGGCTGGGGTAATGACCTGGGGTTTTCCCACCTTGACAATTTCTTCATGACCTATTCCCTGATCTCACCCTCGCTAAAACTTTGCCAGCCCTAACCGTTTGCCTGTTTCTGGACCTTGCTTCGGCGTCATACATAGGAATAAAAAATTGGTTCGACGGCTGTCACTTCGAGGAACTACAGTGCCTTGCGAAAGTATTCGAGCCCCCTTGAACTTTTCAACCTTTTGCCACATTTCAGGCTTCAAACATAAAGATATAAAATTTTAATTTTTTTGTGAAGAATCAACAAGTGGGACACAATTGTGAAGTAGAATGAAATTTATTGGATATTTTTAAACTTTTGTAAAAATAAAAAACTGAAAAGTGGGGCGTGCAAAATCATTTGGCCCCTTAAGTTAATACTTTGTAGCGCCACCTTTTGCTGCGATTACAGCTGCAAGTCGCTTGGGCTATGTCTCTATCAGTTTTGCACATCAAGAGAATGATATTCTTGTCTATTCTTCCTTGGCGCACAGCTGGAGCTCAGTGAGGTTGGATGGAGAACGTTTGTGAACAGCTGGAGCTCAGTGAGGTTGGATGGAGAGCGTTTGTGAACAGCAGTTCTCAGCTCTTTCCACAGATTCTCAATTGGATTCAGCTCTGGACTGTGACGTGGCCATTCTAACACCTGGATACGTTTATTTGGGAACCTTCCTTTGTAGATTTTGCTTTACGTTTGGGATCATTGTCTTGTTGGAAGATAAATCTCCGTCCCAGTCTCAGGTCTTTTTCAGACTCAAACAGTTTTTATTCCAGAATGGTCCTGTATTTGGCTCCATCCATCTTCCCATCAATTTTAACCATCTTCCCTGTCCCTGCTGAAAAAAAGCCCAAACCATGATGCTGCCACCACCATGTGTGACAGTGGGGATGGTGTGTTCAGGGGGATGAGCTGTGTTGCTTTTACACCAAACATATCATTTTCCATTGTGGCCAAAAAGTTGGATTTTGGTTTAATCTGAGCAGAGAACCTTCTTCCACCTATTTGGTGTCTCCCAGGTGGCTTGTGGCAAACTGTAAACAAGACTTTTTATGGATATCTTTGAGAAATGGCTTCTTCTTGCCACTCTTCCATAAAGGCCAGATCTGTGCAGTGTACGACTGATTGTTGTCCAATGGAGAGACTCTCCCACCTCAGCTGTAGATCTCTGCAGTTCATCCAGAGTGATCATGGACCTCTTGGCTGCATCTCTGATCAGTCTTCTCCTTGTTTGAGATGAAAGTTTAGAGGGACGGCCGGGTCTTGGTAGATTTGCAGTGGTCCGATACTCCTTCCATTTCAATATGATCACTTGCACAGTGCTCCTTGAGATGTTTAAAATTTGGGAAATCTTTTTGTATCCAAATCTGGCTTTAAACTTTTCCACAACAGTATCACGGACCTGCCTGGTGTGTTCCTTGGTCTTCATGATGTTCTCTGCGCTTTAAACAGAACCTGAGACTATCACAGAGCAGGTGCATTTAGACGGAGACTTGATTACACACAGGTGGATTATAGTTATCATCATCATTTAGGACAACATTGGATCATTCAGAGATCATCACTGAACTTATGGATCGAGTTTACTGCACTGAAAGTAAAAGGGCCGAATAATTTTGCACGCCCCACTTTTCAGTTTTTAATTTTGTACAAAAGTTTCAAATAACCAATAAATTTCGTTCCACTTCACAATTGTGTCCCACTTGTTGCTGATTCTTCACAAAAAAGTTTCAATTTTATATCTTTATGTTTGAAACCTGAAATGTGGCAAAAGTTGTTGAAAAGTTCAAGGGGGCCGAATACTTTTGCAAGGCACTGTATGCCTGGGGTAATGACCTGGGGTTTTCCCTCAGCTAAGTTCAACCTGCCTTGTGGCGGGCACTGGTGAATACTGCGGGCTTCTTAGACTCTGCTCCTCTGTGTAAGTTGAGCCAACCCTCTTTGGTGACCCACTGGATCCACCTCCTGACTCTGGAGTACCACCATGACAGTTTCTTCATGACATTCATTAAACAGATGCCATTATATCCTGTGGATAGTGGATGCAACTGTCAGGCATCTATTTGATGCATTCATCACTCATGGGCTTTAATAGCATCTATTTAATGCAAACAACATAAAAATAGATTCCTGAGGCATCCTTTAACAAAGCTTATATAATATCTGCTTAATGTATATGTTAATGGAGGCAAATAATGCAAATGTATTTACAGTCAACCAGGAACGTAAAGGAAGTGACCCTCTGGGTATGGGTAATTATTTGATACAACACAAGGTTCAAATATGCTAAAAAGGGCATTACAGCAGTATACTGACCTTTGCGCAGGAACCAGATCAGAACTCTCCCTGGATGAGTTGCCTCTCCTCACTGACCATGCGTGAAAAACTAAATATGCCACATGAATCATTAGCTTGTAGTTCCACCTTTAGCAGAAATAACTTGAAGTAATCTGTTTTGCATGACTTCACTAGTATCTCACATCATTCTGGGGGAATTTTGACCATCTATGTTTTGTAATGTTGCTTCAGCTCATTGAGGTTTGTGGACATTAATTTACACAGTAGAAAGCTCTCTTAAAGTATTCCACTTCATTGCAATAGAGTTACAGTTTGGACTTTGACTTGGTCATTGCAAGACCTTGATGCTTTTATTTTTTAGCTATTCAGGTATAGATTTGTTGCTGTTCTTGGGATCATTGTCCTGTTGCATGACCCAGTTTCAGCTAAACTATAGCTGTTGGATAGATGGCCTTGCATTTGACTCTAGAATACATTAATTCCTTAACAAGGAATGTCATGGTCAAATTAAGGACTATATTGACTTTCCTAGGTCCGGAGACTGGAAAATACACCATAATAATTACCCCTCCACCATAGTAGTTAGAAGATGTTTGTGCTGATAATCATTGTTTGGTTTTCACCAAAGATGGGGCTGTGCATTATGGCCAGATGTGCACTTTGGAATCATCTGTCCAAAAGAAGTTCTTTAAGAAGGCTTGTGGTTTCTAAGATGTAGCTTTGAAAACTTTGGTTGTGTGGTCTGACCTTGGAATTAATTTTCTAGGATGTCCACTTCTGGGAAAATTGTGAGCCATCTTGAATATTTTCCATTTGTGAATCTTTTTCAATATAAAATGATGGACTTCAAATTGTTTGGAAAACAATCCTTCTCACATTAATAAGCAGTAACAATTGCTTCTCTAAGCCCATTGCTGTTGTCTTTCTATATTGTCATTGTGTTAACACACATTTAAATGCTCCAGACTAGAAAACTGCCAGCACATCTGATTTTATAGAGGAAGTCACACATGTCAATTAAGTCAATTAATCAAGGGCATTTGATTAGCAGTACCTGGCTGCTACTTATCCTCTTAATTCCTATTAAGACAGTAAGGTTGTACTTCATTTTTCACACATTAATTTTTCTTTTTGACCTATTTTTTGTTATTTAAGACCCTCTAAGTGGCAGATGTTTGTTTTTTATTACTTCCTCATACATAACAGCATAGAATTCAAATTGGGTGACCTATCATCATGGCACATGCCGCGTCCCATGCCTGGGACCGCGGAGATGTCCGTGCCCCTGCTTGTGTCACCGATGCGGCTCCATGTGCGGGGCGGCGGTTGCGGCGGCTCGTATACCTGCTGCCTGTACCTCTGTGTGATACCCACCTGTCCCAGCACCTGTCCTTGCTCCTATGCGGGGACAGTGCGCTGCAAATCTTACTGCCCCTGCCTCAGGGTGAGTTTGTTTATGCCCCTCATGGAGCTTGACCCTTTTCTGCTGTGTAGCTGCTGCTATTCCAGTATCCTGCGTTATCTGTGCTGTTATTGTTGTTCCTGCCGCTGCACAAGTCTACTAATCGATTGCTGTTATCCAGCCACAGTAGCGGCCAGTTACCCACCTACGTCTACACCTGCTGTGTCCGGTTATCTCTGCCAGTACCGGGTATCTTTTGTCATGCACATCAGCTGTCACCGCAAGTAGCCACATCAGGATTAGCGAACTGGGGGTTCCCCGCAACATAGGCCTTCAGACCTTGCCGGTGGGTTGTGGTGAAGACCGGGGGCCCCTTAGACTCTGCTGCCTCGTGTGGTCTCCACCTATACCATCCTCTCACGTGGTGATCACAAAGGATCCATCAATACCCGTGCATTCTATCCCATTAGAATGTGACACCTATATTTTACTCGTGACTCTATATATAGCTCAGACAAAGATTTGGGAAAAATAGGTGTTCAGGATAGCATTTAGAAGTTCAAGGACTAAGGCAAGCCCTTGCTCCCCTTGCAAATAGCCTTGAACCCTAATGTAACTGTAATAGACATCCTGTCTGAGAATAACTTTTTCTATGCACTGTTTCTTGCTATTCTGTTTTTACTAATAATTTCTGTATTTGAATTGACTGTGAATTTGCAGAAATATTGCAGTTCAGTGCAAAATTACACTTATTTACACTTAGAAATGTACTAGTAGAGAGAGGTGGACATGTCTATGAATCGCAGTAAATATACCTTGAACAATCTAGAACAGGGGTGTCAAACTCATTTTCACCAGGGGCCACATTACCATTATAGTTATCCTCAAATGGCCGTTTGTAACTGAAAGGTTGTATAAATGTTCCTACTTCTTAACTATATAAGTATAATAGCAGGCAGATGATGTAGACATAGGTGTGTAGTATACTGTGCTCCACTTAAACCCCTTCATCTATCCTGCTAACAAACTTGGTATACTGTGCTGCTGATGGGGGGGTAGGGGAGTGCAACACAGAATAGTAATTATAGTAGCAGACACATGAGGGGGTTTAGTGCAGCACATTATAGAATTCTGCGCTGAACTAAATGATCTACAATCTAGATACATTACTTTCTTAAATAGTTATTTAAATTAGGGGGTGTAATAAAAATTGACATGACATCTTTGTCATTATCAAATTTACATAAATGGGTTACAAAAATATGGATTATTTCTCCTTTATCAAATGCCAGGAATTGCGGCCTAAAAACTGAACAGAACTGAGTTACAGCTAAAGTTATGAATCTTTTATATTCATATTTGGTATGCCTACCTTGGTGAATTTATGCTAGGGAACTTGGCAGTCATTATTTCTGGCTAGGAGACTCCTAAAGGAAGTTAAGACACAGTCTGGAATTATACCTTCTATAAGAGTGATCTTCATGTAATTAGCCCTCCCTCTGTGGCAGAAGCAGGAACAGGGGCTGAGGGGCTTTGGCTGTCTTTTTAAGAATCTTGGCCCAAGAGGCACAACTGTTAAGATTGGAGGATTTTGTCCAGATTCTATAAAAAAGCTCCACAGGTGGGTCTCTCATCAATCCGATCGGCTGAGGTCTGTTGTTCTTTATGTTCTCTCTTTTATTTCTGAACTGTGTTTGCACAGTTTAATTTATGTCTTTTGTTCTTTGTTTTTGTTACTAAGTACTGTACCTGTATATTAAAGTCTAAAGCTTTTATAGCTTTGCTTTGTTGCCCTAAAGAACGTGATCATTTCTGTAAAGTACAAGTGGTTGCTGGTGCATGTTACCTCTAGTGTTGAGTCCTATCACTCGTTTCTTGATAGGTTGTGGCAGCAGCATTTGTGTTCCTGGTTGTGTGAATTTGGGGGTATGTTTGGTGCTCAAGGTGTAAACTGAGTGAGAAATGAGTGTAACATTGAGCTCTGGAGTAGCTTACCCTTGTCACATCCATGTCACACAGATTGGAGGGATCCACTAGAGACAGATTGGGTACTGGACCCTCCTTGTGTCCTTCTCCCTTTTCCTGAAAGAGAGTTTAGTGCAGTTATTTTGTAAAGTGACAGGTAGAATAGATGGTGTTACAGTATAGTGGCAGGCATGATACATAAAGACTGAAGGGTTTTAGTGCGGTGCTGCCCGCCTTGGGAAGCTCGAGGGCAGGCAGCAATGTTGTGGTAACATGTGTACTCTGCTTACTATGTAGCAGATTTAGCAGCTTTATCCAGGGTGAGACAGGTGAGCTCCCTGACAGTAGGGCCGCAGCAGAAAGGGCCCATGATCGGGGGAGATGATTCAATGGACAGAGGAGGAAGGAACCAGGAGAGCTGCTACAGGGTGGCTAAATTTGTAGACAAAGAGGGCAGGAGGCTGTTAACATACCTGACTACTAGCTAGCTGGCCCTGTGCAGCAGGTGTAGGATAGTACTGAAGTGCTCAGCTCAACAATGCTGGTTGCAAGTGGGAGCCATTCGTAGATAGGATTAAGCAGTGTGGGACATGTTTCACATCCTATGCTGGCAGTCCAGTGAGGTTGTAGGCTTCTTTAACACCATAGGCTGCATAAAATGACATGGTGGGACAAATTTGGCCTCAGGGCCTCAAATTATCAAGAAGAAATAAGGATTTTTTTATTTCATTTTTTTTTCCTCAAGAAATGTTGACATCATTTAATCATTATTACCTGATCTCTCTGGATCTTCAGCCAAATCTTCTGATGTCATCATAGTCTTTTTCGGAGATCGCCTGAAGCCTGAACCATTTACCTCTGCATTTGGCAACAATACACTGCAGTTGAGCAATATATATTATGGCTGTGGTGACAAAAAACACTACCTTAGTTCTGTGCTGCATTAGTCTAAACCAGGTGATGGACATGCACACCAATAGATATCTGTTTTCAAGGAGTTAAAGGGGTTTTGCCACGATCTCATATCATACCTCCTGCATCCAGCTCTTCAGCTCTATGTGCTCAGAAGGGGGCGTGTGTGATTTGTTTTAATTGCATATCATATGACCCAGCAGGATGACATCACCAGACCTTTCCTCTCTCTAGTCAAAGAAAGGTTTGTTTATGTAAAGCATTGTGAGTAGCTGAGAGGTAATGTTTTTGCCTCCAGGCATAAGAGTCCTAGGTTCAAATCCCTGCAGAAACCAAACCTGTGGATTTTATTTCTCTTTATCAACGCACATACCTCATTGAGGTTTCTTTTTTATTTGCACTGTTTGACTAATTACTAAGCAGCACAGAGGACGGGAGTAGAGTGACAGCACCTGGGGTTTGAACACTCAGTAGCTGCCTGAGAAGAAGTGATGTCTGAGAATGTGCGACCAGGACTGAGGAGCTCTCAGCCCTGGTCGTATCCCCTGGAGACAAGCTTTAAACAATGGATCACTAAAGTAGCAGCTAAAACAACAACGGTGAAGAATTTTGAATAATAATGAATGGTGAAAATGTTTATGTCATTTGCAAGCTTCCCACGTCAATTTTACTTCGTGGCAAAACCCGTTTAATGTTAAAATGAATCATCATTGTTTAAGGTACATTCAGTATAAGCAAGTGCAACATGGTCGAAAAAAAAGGGAGTGTTTCTACAAATCTATACATCTAGGATGTTGTTTTTTTAGAATTTGCATGTTTTACTCAGTTGAATGTTAACTATTTATGGCTGCAATGTTCTTCCGTCAGACTGTACTGTGGTAGTTCTAAAAAACGTTCTGATGTTACACAGATTCACAAGATAATGCAGGAAGCTGCTTCTGTTAGTTTTCTGGTAACGGCTACTTGTTAGAAACTAAGGCTATGTCTACACGGCTGATGTAAAAATGCCTTTGGAGATCCGACTGTATTTTAAGTCAGACTGAATGGCCCCAGGACAGAATCCATTTTCTTTTGCAGGACGCATGTACTTATGAGAGTTTAGATGCTGAGCTGTTTGGAGATAAACAAGATTTTCGTAATCTGTATCTGTAAATAATCACAGGATGCATCGCACCATCCAGAGGCAACTTGATATCAAGCAACTTATGATCTCAGATGGAGTATTCCCTGTCGGCACTTGGAAAGGTCTTCAAGAAAAAACTGCAGGCATGAAATCTGCCTTTGGCGTTTTTCTGAAAGAAGACTGCACCAGCCACAACTTCAAGGTAGAAGGGTTTTTCTGGTTCTGGACAGTGGAGTACTGTAGCCAAGATGAAAGCGCACTTCAGTTGTGAGAAGGTTTCCTCTGCTTTCAAGGTCCACACCCAAGGATTATTGCCCTTTTTGGTTAACAAGATTATGGGCACCACCAAGGTGGAGAAATATGGGATGAAGTGCCTGTAATAGTTTGCAGAAGCTATGAACCGCTGGATCACTCGGAGGCCTATGGAAAGTGGTCAGTTTAGTACAGGAGACTCCCTATCAGGATCAATTTGGAGGCCTTGAGCAGAGATAATGTATCCCTGGAATGGTAAGCTGGAACATTAAAAAATAAGTTTTTCAAGTCTGGTTTACAGATTCTCAAGGGGATGGGTTAAGACTCGGCAGACATGAACATAATGGGAGCCAAGATCAGGTCTAGGTAAACCAGAACACAGTCATACAGTAGGTCTCGAAAACTGTTGTGTTACAAATTCTTGGAAGACTGTGTGAGCATTAGAGGGAGTCTGAAGGGCATCACAGGATATACGAAGTGGCCATCTCGGGTATTAAAAGCAGTTTTCCATTAATCCCTTTGTATGATTCGGATAAGATTGTAGGTCCCCAGAGGTGTAACTTAGAAAAGACCTTTGCGCCTCGGATCCTGACAAAATGCTCTTATGTCAGAAGTAGTGTTTCTTTATAGTTATCCTGTTGAGACCATCGTAGCCAATGCAAGGGCTTAAGGAACTATCTTTTTTCTCACTAATGAAGATTCCTGCTCCTGCAGGGGAAGATGACTTACATATAAACCCCTTCTGACGATTCGTCTTAATATAAGTCGACATGGCTTCCATATCAGGCCAGGAAAGAGGGTACACCCTACCATGAGGAGGGGTAGTACCCGGATGAAGCTCGATTGGACAGTCATATGGCCTGTGAGGGAGGAGCGTCTCTACCTGCTTTTGGCAAAAGACATCTGCAAAGTCACGATCGTGAACATTGAGCCCGGGAGCAGGAGGCCCAGAAGGTTGCAATGTGATGGCACTGACTCAATGATGTGAACTAGGAATCAAGAGGCAGTAGTTAAACCACTGGTCAAACCAACAAGTAACTTTGCCAGTTCTCCAATGAATCCCTGGGCTGTGAGTTTGCAGCAAGAGGAGTCCCAGGAGGAAAGAGCTGGAGGAACAGAGTCGCGCAAGAGATCTGTTCTTGGTACAAAACTCCCACACCCGGAGTGAGAGATTTATTGTAGTACTGGATGGTACATGAGAGGATCTCCCCATTAAGAGGAGAGATGGAGAGGGGCTTAAACAAGGCCACAAGAAAATTATGCTTGGCAACTAGTGTTGGATGGCAGAACCAGAGTCTACAAAGGCAGCAACCTAAAGACTGGAGCCAAATGGAAGGACCAAAGTGACCGGCATGGTCACTTGTGGAGAGGAAGTAACATTGCTTAGGGTCGTATCTCCCATGAAGTCTAGGTTCTGGAATTTTTCTGGATGGACCGGACAGTCCTCCAATAGATGCTCCTTGACACCACAATAGAAGCAGAGGCCCAAGCTCCTTTGGTGAGCTTTTTATTTCTCTGACATATGGGTTCTCTCCACCTGCACAGGTTCTTCTTGCAAAACTCAATGTGCCAGAAGAATAGAGACAGCTTCTCGTAGTTGTCAAATTTCCTGCTATCGCTCAGTGAAGCAGATATCAATAAGGGTGGCCAGGATGATGAGGTCATCCAAGCTGGTGGGCAGTCGTGCCTGGCAAGCTCATCTTTGACGCGATCTGCTAGGCTTTTCCAAAAGTTAGCAACCATAGCTTCATTGTTCCAGGCCAATTCTGAGGAGAGAGCACTGCATACTGTCCCACGGTAGAGTTGCCCTGATAAAGCAGGAGAAGTGAAAATGCAGCTGATGAGGTTTGGCCTGGTTCCTAAAAAACTTTACGGAGGGCCACTAGAAAGTCCATCAGGCTGGTGGTCAGTGGATCCCTCGTTCCCAGAGGAAATTGACCAAGACTAGAGGTTTGCCAGAGAGCGGGGAAATGATGAATGCCACTTTCACTCAATTCAAGATGAACTGGTGAGCCATTGGTTCAAGAACCCCCAACAGCCTTTTAGGTCTCCGCTGTACTGAGGAGGTAGCAGCAGGTGCAGAGAGAAGCTGCTTGGGTCAAAGCAGGTATCTAAAACCGAGCAGGAGCAGTTTCTGGGAGTCGGGTTTTGCAGCATCTGAAACAGTTGCTCTTGGTGGACGCCCTTGCTTGTAATTTCAGAAACGAGGTTTTATCTGATGATAATCATCTTTTTTTACTTATTGCGATTCTATTTATTTTTTTCATTATAACTTTTTTTTAGCTTCATTATTTAGTCAGTTAGGGTACTTAACCACAGTGGAGCACAAATGTTTGTACAATATACTGCAATACTAAAGTATTGCAGCATGGTCTACAACTACAGCTTTTCTTGGAACAGTAAGATGGCAGCACTGGGGGTAGAATCTAAGTAGTTAGCAGCAGAGAGGGGGAGGAGATTGTACATAGTGAATGAGAGGTGGGCATCCAAAGAGGGCTGGTCACACAAGCTGTAGATAGAGATTAGAGAATCACAGAAACAAATAGGATACCCAATTTTAACCTTCGAAAATATCATCACTGAGAAATAACCTTTTTATAATTTAACTTTTAATACTGAATACTAAATAAGACTACCCGTCTCTTCTCCTAGTTCCAAATCATATAGATAACAGCAATAAATGACAGTATAGGCATCAAACAGTTAGCAAAAAACCTTAGAGTTATTTTAAACAACAATATTCCTTTAAATATCTTGTAGGTTTATTACTCACGGCACCACCCAGGCTGTAGGGGTCACTGTCGAAAAGACTGGTCCATAGTTCCAAATACTATACTAATATTTCTCTCCCAGGAGTAAAAAAACATATATACAATGCTTTGTTGACGAAGGCTAAAGTATGACCATTGCTAAAGCATAAAAAATGTTCTCTGGCCTATACAGCAGGGCTACTGCCCCGAAAAGGGCGACCCCACCCTAGATGGCTACCCCTACACTTGTTATTAACTAATTGATACCCAAATCGCGACGCGTTTTCCTGTTAACAAATGATTCATCATGGGGGAAAAAGAGAGTTAAATGCTGTATATAGACATCACAAAAGTCTAATGCTGGATGGAATAATTTGGACTGTTCAGCTATCGGTGACTTTAGCTATGCAGTGCACGCAGGTCACCAGTTTTTTACGCATTTAACTTTTGTGATGTCTGTATATAGCATTAACCTTTTTTTCCCCCTGATGAACCGTTGACAGGGAAATGCGTCGAGATTTGGATATCGATCAGTTAATTTCAGTGTTGGAGTACCCATCTAGAGTGGGGTCATGCTTTTCGGGGCAGTATCCCTGCTGTATAGACAGGGCCAGAGAATATTTTTCATGCTTTAATAGCAATGGTCATACTTTAGCCTTCATCACCAAAGCATTGTTTATATGTTTTTTTTGCTCTTGGGAGAGAAATAGAAGTATAGTATTTGGAACTATGGACCAGTCTTTTGGACACTGCCCCCTACAGCCTGGATGGTGGCATTTGATGCCTATATGCTCTCATTTATTGCTGTCATCTATAGGATTTGGAAATAGGAGAAAATATGGTTTGTCTTATTTTAGTATTAAATATTAAAAGATAGTGAGTAAAGAAAACCGAATACTGTGAACTGTAGTATTCAAAACACACAGACCTCCCATCTTGCTTGTGCGACTGGAAGGTCTCATTCATATAAGAAATCTAAAGATAGGATCAGGCTGCAAACTGAGTATCAGGGGGTCTGAAAACGTATGAAGCAAGCTAAAACTCTTTTCCATGTTAAGGTGTTCCTTGTCTTTGCAAACTATGCATACCACAAATGCTATTGCTTGGCTCTTCCATGGTACTAACAGTCCCAGCACAATCTTTGCTGTCTAGCATTTTGGGTATGTCCTAGGTGTCAAGAACATACACCTACGGTTTTCTAATGATATGCAGGGAATACCTAAAAAGCAGAACAGTTAGATTGTTAAAGGGTTTGGAGACTATTTTAGTGAGACTAATTACTCCACTTTCTACACATACAGTAGAACTATCAGTGTACCTTTATGGAAAACTGAGCCAGTGGATACTTTTATATTTTTGACTGATGAAAACAATTGTGATCTGGATATTTCAGGGTTTATTATTGAAAAAGTGGTACTTTGACTTCTACTGTTGTTGCAGTGGACAATTGGACTATCCTAATATGTATTCCGTGAGGTATGAGGAATGTTACTTTTGTACTGAAAACCGTCCGCTTCAATATCTCTGCTTGTCTGTGGGTAGTTTTAATAATATACCTGTGGTGTAAATCCAAATACATTTCTGTTCTGATGGTGTTTGGGTTATTAAATAACATATATCCCTTGTTGGTCAGGTTGATTAAAGGGGTTTCCGATGAGATTATTTTACAGAGCCTGTACATCCAGCCTCAGGCTCCCACTTCCTGGTTAAGCTGTGGGCGGTTCTACAGCAGAAATTGACATTTCAGCTCTGCTATTCCTAGCTAAGCCTGTTAGAGGGACATTGATGATGGAGGGGCTTTAGTAGGACAAGACTACAGAGCTCTTAAGGGTTAAAGTTTGTCAGTAGGCTCCTGTTGTGCTGATAAGACCCAGCAGAAGCTGATGTCACCATAATGGCCAGGGTTGCTAGAGCACAGAGAGGTGGTAACCAAAAAAGAGATAAGTACTACTCTAACTCTGAAGCGAAGCAAAATCAGAATAGCAATGTATTTGGTAATAATCTCTACTTACCTTTGACTACGTTTTAAGGCTAATAAATATGGTGAGCAGATGAGGGTTAGTTTTTTGGGTGGGAAGTAACAGTGGTATCTAAAGGTATGCATTAAGAACTTTTTTTATTTTAGCATGTTGTATCATTTGAAATGCTTTTGTTTTTCTTTTTTTAAGATTTTCTTATTTCAATAAGCCAAATGTGAAAAAAGGGCAAAAATCTTAGTTTAAAATAAATTCCTCTTTTGGATACCATCAAGTAGTTTTGGGTAAAAAAAAAGTCAGGGCTATAGTCATGGTATTGGGTGGTTGCAAGTTTAACATTTTCATTTATTTATTACATTTTGACATGTGCCTCAAAAATTATAAAATGTCTTCAAGGTATGTACATATATATACATCTTCAGTGCAGCGTAACTTGTGATAAAATAGTCATGTATCAATAAGTTCAAAGTCTCATTTACCACTTCAAGCTCTACTGCTTTCCTACAGTGAACTATGGGCAAACTGTATGGGTTGATCACATTCAGGATCTACTTTCTGTTCATGTGATTGCTTTGCCTATGCTAGATAATTATGTTTTTTGTTTTTATATTAAAGTGTACTTCACTTTTCTGTTGCTACAACCAGGTATGTCCTTGATGATCAGTACACAAGTTCATGTGGAGCCAAGTTCCCAGTAAAATGGTCACCTCCTGAGGTGTTCAACTACAGCAGATTCAGCAGTAAATCTGATGTCTGGTCCTTCGGTAAGATCATTTAGTAAGTCAAGAGGTTACAGTAGTAGACAACACACTTGCAACCCGTGAGTATATGCATCAGGTTGCAGTATGGAAATATAAATTAAAGGGAACCTGTAATGTGGTTTATGCTGTCCTATCTGAGAGCAGGATGTGGTAGAGGGAGAGGAGCAGAGCTCTGTGCCATTTATGTGAAAGGTGAGTGTCGACTTTGAAGGGGAGAAAATTCACTGTCAGCTTTTATAATGACCTTACTTTTAAAACATGTCCCAGCCAGGAGAGCGACGTCCATCTACTGTCCCAGACAGAATCTAACTGTCCAACTGTGATCTACACTATGCTCTTCATTTTCATAATCATCGCTATCTCCAATCTCCTCACACTTACTGCTTATCCCAAACTCTCCCTCGTCTGGCAATGAAACTCTATATCTCCCCCCTGCATTCTACCCTCACACCTGTCTGCCGCCGACCAACCTCTTCCTCACTGTTTAATGCCCTCCGCACCAAACAAACCCTGCCAATCTAAGTCTATCCTACTGACATCCTATCTCTCCTCTCCAATGCTCCTTCTGGCTTCCGGGGGACATATTCCCAAACACAGGGCCCCCCACAGCACATTCCCACATAGTCCTCTGCTCTCGAACAGAAGATCACCACTACTAATTCTGCTAATCCCTTCAACCAGTTACCACATCCCTTGACCCGTGCTCCCCCCAAACTTCCTTGGAGCTCTCTGATCATGCACGGTCTGTATGTAATTAACTTCATTACTTACATCGACTTGTTCATCTCACGCAACTACTCTTCCTTGGTCTGACTGAAGACCTGGCATGACCCCTTGACACTGTCTCCCCTGCCGCACTTCTTTTTAGCGGCTCCAACTTACCTCACACTCTCGCCCTTGGTAACATGCATGTGGAGGCGTCGGCCTCCTCCTGTCTGACACGCTTGTCTTTGTCCCCTGCTCTCACCTCTGCTTCCCTCACACTCTTCTCCTTGAACGTGCACACTGTCCGCATCTACGCCCCCTCCGACCTCTAAGTGGCTGTTGTTACCAACTGCCCAGGCCCTGCCACTGCCTTTCTTGACACTTTGCTTCCTGGATTCTCCACTTCTTTCACACAGAATCCCACTAATCATCATGGAGACTACAACATCCAAATCGACACCCCCACTCTGCTTCCAACAGTCTCCTTTCACGCTCCTTGCTCCTCCTTCAACATCTCCATTGGACTCAGGAGCCAACTCACAAAGATTGCACACACACTGGACCTCATCTTCAACGCCTCTGCCCACTATTCTGACATCTCTTAACTCTACCACACCCTATATCTGGACCACAATCCTGCTTACCTTCAACCACTATCTCCTACCCACTGCTCCTCCTGGTCTCATATCAGTAAGACCCGCAGGTCTACATAACCTCAACCTCACACACTCTTCTCTGCACTCTCTTTACACTCTTTCCACTATCTCCATCATTCAATGACCCAGACGCAGCCACCACTTTCTACAAACCATACAATCATCACGCCCTTGACTCAGTCGCTCCTCTCAACACAACAGAACCGCCCAAAAATCGAACAGACAAACCTGGCACACACGATCTACCAAACAGCTGAGGCGGAGCTTCCAGAATTGCTGAACTGCCGCTGGAAGAAACTCACATCCATTGATGGACTTTGCCTTGATATACAAACACTCACTGCAGACAATTTAGTCCGCACTCGCTCAGCCAAACAGAAACTATTTCACCATCTATATCCTCCCTGTCCACAACCCAGACAATATTCAAAACCTTCAAATACTCTCTTCTCCGTCCACCAACACCTCCTCCCCCATCCTTCTTTCAGCAGATTCTTTGCAACATTTCACTTCTCCAGAATTGTTCTAACCTCATCCAGGAAGACAAGCTCAGACCACAGTCCCCACCACCACCTCCACTAACCCTTGACAAACCTGCTCTTCCCCCCTTAAAGTGTTCCCACGGTCACTCATGCACAAGCTCTTCCTCATTACTGTCCAAAATCCATACCTCAACATTCTGTAGTCTTGTCCCACTGCCATCCACCTCTTCCCAGACCTCAGTGCTCTTTTTATTTTTTTATATCATCCCAGCACTCACCCATTCTCTTCAACCTATCATTAAAAGCCTATAGGCATCTTCCTTCATGCCTTTATACATGCTCATATCACTGTCCAATCTAAAAAGACACACAACCCTTGACCCTCTTTCTGTACAACTATCGCCCTTTTCTCAACTGCTCCCTTTTGCTTCCAAACTCCTCGAGCAGCCGTCTATCTTCGCTGTCCTCCCACCTCTCCTCCAACTTCTTCTTGACCCACTATCAATATGGTTTTCGACCACCTACTCTACCGAAAACTGCCCTAACCAGTCACACAATGATCTAGTAAATGATCAAGCTCATGCCACTACTCTGTGCTCCTCTCTTGGACCTGTCCTCTGCCTTTGACACTGTCGACCATTCCTCCTGCTACAAATCCTCTCTCCCTCGGCATCAGGACTTGGCTCATTCCCTGGATCTATCGTACCTCACTGAATCGGCTTTCAGCGTCTCTCATTCTTGCTCCACCTCCTCCCCGGCACTCTCTGTTGGTGTCCCCTAAGGTCAGTCCTGGGGTCGACTAGACTCTTCTCTATCTTACACCCTTGGCGTCGGGTCAGCTCATAGCCTCACAATGGCTTTCATTAACAACCTGCAGTGATGATACCCAACTCTACATCTCTGGCCGCCAGATGTCACTTCTTACTCGTCCGCCGGAATTCAGCATTGATATTGTTTTTTTTGCTACAAGTTCCCTGACTGTCTGTCCTCCATTTCCTCCTTCTTCTCATCCGTGTTCCTAAAAACTTAATGTGGAGGAAAACAGAACTCAATCATCTTTCACCATCCAACTCTAACCTGCCCCTGATCTCTTATACAGTCAACGGCTGTTACACTTTCACCGGTCCACAAGACTGCTCGTCTTGGTGGTAATCCTAGGACTCTGCTTTACTTTCAAACACACATCCAAACTCCTCATCTCTGCCTGCCGCCTCCACTGAAAAAACATCTCTCGCATCCCACTCAATTCCTCGGCTATGACACTACAACACAATGCTGGTCCATGCCCTTGTCCATCTCCCGCCTAGACTATGCAACATCTTCGCAGCGGTCGGCCTCCCAGCTAGCTCCTTAGCTCACCCTCCAATCCATCCTTAACTCTGCTGCCGTCTTATCCATCCTTCTCCTCGCTACTCCTCTGCCTCTCCCCTCTGCCATTACCTACAACTGGTCTTTCCTTTCGCCCAGCGAATTCATTCCAAGGCTACTAACATGATATACAAGTCTCTCCATGGACCTTCTCCCCTCCATACATCTCTGCCCTAATTTCCCATAATATCTCCCCCACGCACTCTCGTCCTTACAGGACTTCTCTCTGCTATCCCCTTATCAGCCTGCTCACACAACCGTCTCCGGGAGACTTCTCCCGTGCTTCACCCCACACTCTGGATACTCACCTGCCCGCGCAACACATCAGGACTCTTCCCTCCACTTTTCACCAGCTTCTAATATGTCAACTGAAACCATTTCTTCAGGGGGGGGTTCTTGCCTATAAAACTTCTCTAAACTTGTCACTACTTTCCTTCCACAGAACATGTCGGCCTCTCTCCTGTTCTCTTTCCCCTCCTTGTAGATTGTAATAGCCCTCGCGGGTGGGTCTCTCTCCCTCTGTTGTGCAATTGTCATTATCCCTTATCCAATGTACTCGTTTTGACTTATGTAAAGTATAGTAACCACACGCGCGCTCGTGTACAGCGCCCTGGAATCAATGGCGCTTTAAAATAAATAATAATCATAATAATAATAATAAAAAAACATATCTTTTACTTATATACCTCAAAAACTCCCTGCACATGCATATTTATACATATATATATATGACATAGGAAGTGTCCCGCTATATCCAATTCACACCACCTAGAATAAAATACATATACAACTCACAATCCATTGTCCTGTGGTCTTCATAGCCAGGATGCAGCTTTAATTGCTATGGAAGATATACTCTTTGTTGGGAGGGGTAGTAGCCCTGGGTTAACACTTATATACCACTAATATACCACTACTCACCCTATTTACTCCAGAGACGAGCAGCCCCATCTCTCGGTGGCTGTTCTTAGAATAATACTATGGATTTCCTAAATGTAGTGTTAAGTATTGTGTCAATAGTAATATGTTATTAATCACTATTGGGTCCAACCTCCTCCCGATGCTTTTCCCCCTTCTTCTTAATAAAGCGGGATTCCTCAGGGGACTTAGAGTTGGAGAAGAATAACGACACTCCATGGTAAGAGGACACTCTGATGCCAGAATAGTGTCACAGAAAACACTTCAATTTGCACAACAGCATTGGAATTGGACTGATTGGCAAAGTAATGCCTTCTCTGCCGAGTAACATTTTCTACTTCATAGAAAAGATTGACGTTTCATGTAGGCCAAGAGACAAACATCCTGCAACCATGCTGCAAGAACACAAGCTGGGTTGGTGGCAGCATTATGGTTTAAGGGAATGTTTGAGCCCATCATCCATGTGGAAGACGACTCTCAATAATCGTGTGGTATTAAATCCATCCTTGCAAGATGCAAATGGGATCTGCCCAGCAAAATAATGCAACTGTCCCAGCTAGAAACATCCGCCATTGGTTGGAAGAGCATGACCAAGACTTCCAAGTACTAGTCTGGCCCCCTTATTCCATAAACTTGAATCCAATTGAACTTCTTTTGGACCAACTCATCGGATTCGATCTATTGGTCCTTCCCCATGGTTCAGCAGCTTTGGGATGCAGTTCACATGGCTCCAAATACCTGTGACAACCTTACTGAGTCAATTTCAACCCGTCTAGCTGCTGTCTATGTACACATGGTGGTTAGTTTGGAAATTAACTAGTGGTCATAATAATTGATTTGGGCTGTTACTAAGCACTGTAAAGATGAGTGGTACAATCCAAACCTGGCCCAAAAATGTTGAGCCTTTTAATTGAATAATAAAAACCACCTCATTATTACGTAGCAAATGAGGTTTTTAAACAGTACAGAAAACTTCTGCCATAAACAAAAGCCAAGCATATTCTTATAAAGGGATGTTCAAAATGTTCAAAAGTAACGGATCCAAACAGCATCTAACATGCATCAATGTGCATTTGCTTTCAAATGCGTGTTAGATGCATTTTACAGTGCGCTATTCAATACGTTTTTTTTGGATTTAAAACGTGTCCAAAAAGTATTCAAGAACGCTATGTGAACATACCCTAACAGCTGCTGTCAGAAATACTAACTTCATAATGAAGCATTTTGTTTTTATAAATAATACTAATGAAGTGTCTCGTTTTTGGGCCAACATAGCTGGGGATGTGTGGTTGATATTTGGAGGCAGGAAGCTGCATGACAGCCTAGTGTACAGCTTCAGATGTCGCTTTACGCCTAGTAATATCTGACTGGTTTAAATATAAATCAGAAAAGTAGGAAGTGAAATAAAAAAAATCATTACATTTAAAAGTGGAATGTACAAGTAATTATTTTTTTTGTTTGAAAATGCAAAAAGATAAACATCTTTAATAAGGGTATGTCCCAACAGCTTATTTTGCTGCGTATTTGCGCGCGCATTTCGACGGCATTTTGCGTTTTAAATACATGCCGAAATGTGCCCCACAATTACGGTAATCATAGCTCTCATAGAGATTATAAAATTTACGCTCGCGTCCCTCCCCAGCCTACATACGTCTCCCCAGGCGTACAAAGCATGTCAGTGGGGCCGGCCAGAGGCCGCCCCCCGCAGTGATTTGGGATTACGCGCTGATCAGTGCGTGTTCCAAAACAATGTATTGTGCCGCGACAGTACGCACCCCAATACGCCGTGTGAACAAACCCTAAAACTGCTGAATAAGACAACTTTTTACTACAGATAAACATAGTGGAGGGGGGTGCCTTGCTCATGGACCCTTTCTGTTAACCAGAGCAGAGTTGCTAACTAACAGCAAATTTCACTCTGGTGGACCGGGAAACCACTCGTGTTTTTGCATTTTGCAACATGTACAGTAAGGCTTGGTTCACACCTCAGAGTTTCAGTTGGGGAGCTTCTGTTGCAGATTCCATCAAAAATGATGGAATTTATTTTTTTTTTTTTTTTTATGTTAAAGTGACCAGATATTATGACAGAAACCTTATGAACCCCATTAAATCAGTGGAGTCCATCAGTTACTGTTGGTGTCTGTCATAAAATGGTCCCAGTTCAAACAACAGTTCTGGGGACGAAGGTTCAAAACAGAAGCTGGGATGTGAACCTGGCCTTATAACATAATGCATGTAATATTGTACATTTAGCCCGAGTGATCATCTAACAGGCCAGCGTCAATCAGAAAAAGGAGTTGTCTTAATGATACTGTCCAAAAAACCACCCATGTTATTGCAATGGTAATAATTAGGCCAGATTTATGCCCACAATTTAAAACCAATTGGTGCAAAATATTTGCATGCAAATTTATTTCACCACAGTCGAAACCTCCCAACAGACCCGACCCATCGAATATACAACGGGGTGCATGAATGCTTTTCTGACTTTGCACTGAGTTAGACAGTATTGATAAATCTGCTCCACTGGTTTTTCTGAAGATTAATATTTTAGTATAAAATACCCAGAAATGGAATAACAAGTGAACAGTGACTATGTATGGTTATAGTTTGAGTCCACATCTAAAAAATATTCAGAAGGGATACAGTTGCCCTCAAAATATAGGGTTTTAAAACTATCATGATATAAGTACATGTATTCCTACTTGAGCAATCTTTTAAATAACAGCCCGAAGTCCAAAGTGAAATTTTCGAATTCTAAATAGTAGCCTAATTATGATTATAAGAAGTGCATGACTGTGCCATCTATTGCAAACAGAACCTTTTGGGTATTTGGGGGAAACCTTACTTTGCTTTCCCCTAACTTTCCTTTGAAGGTGTTTTAATGTGGGAAGTATTCACAGAGGGTAAGATCCCTTTGAGAGCTATTCGAACGTTGAAGTGGTAGAAATGGTATCCAGAGGAGAAAGACTTTATCGACCAAGGCTGGCAAACTACCCAAAATATAACACTATTATGATGGAAATGCTGGCATGGGGTTAAGGTGACAGGGGATTAGTCCCAATATTGTAATATTTGTGTCAGAGGAATATTCCTGTTGGTCATTGTAGTTTATGGAAAGGCCTCTAGGTAAACTCGTGCTTCGGGACAGCCTCTTAAATTATCCCAAGCTTTGTGCCACACCAGGATGGAACACCCATTATGTGCACCCTCCAGGAAAAAAAGTGCTTTTGTACCTAAAGTGAAAAAATGAGGCAATTTGAAGAAAATGTTTTTTTAATTAATGTCCCCTATTATTATGTATAGAGTTTTTAGGCAATCATAATTCTGAAAAGAGAGCTGTAGACACCAAAGGAAAAGAAAATTTTATCTGCTACAATTCGCACGGTTGCTTCACTTTTTTGTGCATTGGGGCTATAAAACAAATAGGTTGGATAGTTCATTATGCTATTATAACATCATTGTAGTTAGCATGTCTGGCTCCGGGTTTTTATGTGGCTTCTGGCCATAAAGTTACAGATGGCCCTTTTTATCTCAAATTTCTTTAATTACCCAAAATATAGACCCAAACTTAACAAACAGAAAAAAAACTTTATGTGCTTTAATGCCGACATAAAAGGAAACTTTGTTACACCCACTACAAACCAGTAATGGGCCAGTGGCGAAAGAGTATTTTCAATAATGACAATACTTTACTGTTGGCCGTAACCCTTAGGGTATGTTCAAACAGCGGGTTAAATCCGATTTTGGATCCTTTTTTAGATGCTTGTTTTGGATCTTGTTTCAGACCCAAACCCCTAATCAAAAACAGTGTGCATGTGATTTTACATTGCTATCAATGTAAACATGAAATAGGTTCAGACGAGTGATCCCCGATCACTGTTTACATTTTTTTTTTTCGGATCCGTTCAAAGAATTGTCATGTAAATCTTGATCCATTTTGGGGACATCAGACGCCCCCCCCCCCTATTTAAACATAGGGTGCGATCCTGCTGCAGCCAAAACGCAGAAAAACACCCCACCTGCGTGTTGATGAGTTTTGGATTCGATTTACGCTGCGCTTTTCGATGTGTTTTTCGGATCCAAAAACAAAACCAACATGACTGGAACATACCTAAGGGTAGGTGCGTGTTTGCCTGTGTTTTGGCTGCAGCAGGAGCACCCTATAGTTTTAAATAGGGCTCTGATGTCTCAAACGGATGAAGAATGACATGTCATTCTTTGAATGGATTTGAAAGACGCATCAAAAAAGACGCATGTAAAACAGACATCGGCGATCATTCGTCTGAACGCTGATGTTTTTTTACATTGAAAGCAATGTAAAATCACACTGCACATTGTTAATGCGTGTATGGATCCGTTTAGGGGCCGAAAAACAGATCCAAACACTCATCTAAAAATGGAATCCAAAATTTGGGTCCAACACCCGTGTGAACATCCCCTTAATTGAATGCCTCTGCCTCCCATACCTTTATGCCAGTAGGGATGAAGTAAAAGAAGCAGGGAAATAAAACATCTATAAAGAAGTATGCAGGCAGCAGGTATTAACTGAAGTGTGTTATGTTTGTTTCTCCTACATATGGGGAAAATGCACAGGACATGGCATGACACATGCTCTGAGGCGCTCTGTTGTGGATTGGGCGATGCCAAACCTGATCTGGTTGTTCCAGTGAAATCAGTGTGCCCAATATAATTATAAAAATGTACCAATTCAGAAGGTATCCAGTTATATCAACAAAAACATATACAAATGTCCCAAGGTACAAGTGTACAGTATGTGGGTTAAACAGTGTGCCAAGAATAATGAAACAGAAGAGAATCCCTGAATTGACCAGCTTGGCCTGTCAGTGGGCGATGTCTATCAGGAGCAGGGTGAGCAAACCCGTTTGCTCCTAAAACACCTCGTTTTGGGCTGTTCCGTGCCTTCTTCCAGGGGAAAGCCTGCCTATTGTTTACCTTTCCAAGGAGCTTTATGTCCCAACACACTAGAGGGCTTGAAGTGGGAATAGGTCCCCCCATACGCAGTTCCCGGTCACCACCAATGTGACTTTTTTTTGGTAAAATTTTTCCTTACCGTAGTGCTTATAAGGCTCACTCGCCATTCTCAGTACAAAATTTTTTACTGTTTCATTTTGGGTTTTCAATTTTTTTGTTTTTTATGGTATCCCCCTCATGTCAAATGTATCCCTGAGGAAGTGGTATCGGCACACACAGAAACATGTTGGGACTGTTTTGTACCATGGGATTGTTTTGTTCCATTTTAAAGGGTCAGTGTAGTAGTAACCTGACATGGTCGCCCTTTTTGGGGGGGCTACCCTGTGCCCATATTTTGTAGTATTTGACAGGGCCCTGCAAGCAGTCATTGATTTTTTTCACCATTCTTGGGGCACACTGTTTGTTTTCACATACGACCTTTTTTTGTATGTTTTTGGATATATGTGTTAAAATTTTAATTTTTACTAAAAGTTATTTTTTATGTTTACACCCCCTTTTTTTACATGGGATTTAATGATATGTTACCTGGGTCTGCAAGAACGATCTTTTTTCCCAAATTTAATAACTTTTTTCAATATAATTCTCTGAAATAAAAGGATATTTTTGGGTTTAGAAAATTAAATTTCTGTTTGTTGTAAATTTTCGGGTTCTGCTTAAAAGTAATTTTAATGGGGCACCCCCGTTTATGGGCATGGGAAAGTCCCATTGAATGGCACGAAGAGATCTTTAAAAAAATGTAAAAACATGGGAATTGTATACCCTTTTGTTTGTATGAAAAATAAAATTTTTTTAAAACTGAAATTTCCCCCTTTAACTTTATAGACCCGGAAACAAGGCTTTTTGGCAGAAATGAGGGAAGACGTTGGGTTTTTCAGGGGGCCATTGCAATAAAAACAAATTTTACATTCCTTACATTTGATTTTTATTTTTTTTTTCAAAACCAAAGGCTCCCCGATTCTTTTACCCACTGACTATAAGACAAATCCTGGAAGGAGAGTTGTGATGAACATTACAAATTTCTGGAAAATATTTTTTTTTCGCTTGGGGTTGTTAGTAATTTACTTACTGAAAAGATTTGACACCCCCACATCTGCAGTTCCTACTATTTTTGTTTTTATTTTAGGTTTTAAATTTTGCACCTAAAGGTTTTAAAAAAAGATTTACGATTATCCCCTCATGATCTGCCCATAAATTTGTAAAGCCATTGTGGGTTCCCGGGTAAAAATTTTTTTCTTTGAATTTTGGGAAAAGTAACCCTGAATAGTATTGGATGTTTTTAAATTGCATTGGATATAAAAAATTTTTGCAACAAGAAAAAGTTGTTATAGTGAAAATATAAATTTAAACCAAAAGAGGTGGGCACCCCCCCTTTAAAAATTATAAGGTTTTAGGAAAATTTTTTGAAAAAATAAGTTTAAAAAAAAAATGCACAAACATTGGTAGGTTTTTATGGGGGCCTATTGAAGGCTTTAAAAGACAAACCCCCCCCCGGGAACCCATGAATGTTACCCTTTGAAGAAAATTTCATTTCTCAATTCTCTTCTGTTGGGAACATCAAGGTAACAACAGCTCAGCTAAAAGCTGTTAAGCACAGAACCGACCAGGTGTACACTAAAAATCTCTGACTCTGTTTCATCCCTTACTACAGATTGCAGCCTACACACAACCATAAAATCAAATGCACAAAAA
>JAODAL010008700.1:0-115811 GCA_025379985.1 Phyllomedusa bahiana | reverse complement strand
TTCCCCTTTTTTATTATTAAAAAACCCCATAATTTTTTTTTTTTTTTTTTTTTTTTTTTTTTGTTTTGGGGGTTTTGGTTTTTGTTTTTTTTTTTTTATTAATTTTTAATTTTTGTTTGGGGGGGGTGTGGTTTTTTTTTTTAATTTTTTTTTTTTTTTTTTTTTTTTTTTTGGGGTTTTTTTTTTTTTTTTTTTTTTTTTTTTAATTTTTGGGGTTTTTTCTTTTTTTTTTTTTTTTTTTTTTTTATTTTTTTTTTTTCTTAAATTTTTTTTAACATTTAAAAAATTATTATAAATTTCCCCCAAATCCCCCGCTTTGCGGGGGGGCTCTGGTGAAAACCGGGACCTACTTAGATTCCTTTTCCCGGGCGTGGTTAACCCCCGCTTGCGGTGGTCCAGGGATCCATTCTAGCCCCGGGACGTGACGTAAGTCCGGCCCATGGATCCCCCCAAAGGTGCCCTCCCGTCTGCCGCCTCCTGCCATTGTGGCCCAGCGTCACAACAGATCGCTCAGCAAGCCCAGCAATCAGCCATTTCCCCCATGATGCACCCTTTCCTGGCCGCCCAGCCGCAACCGCCCCCGGGGCTCCGCTGCCCCCCGGTTCCAGCCCCAAACCCTCTGGCCCACATTGTCTATTATCCCGCCCAAATTCGTGGGGACTCCAAAGCCTGGGGGGGCTTTATACCCAATGCTCCCTGCATATTGAGTTAAGGGGAAACCAATTTTCCCCTACCAACGGTCTAAGGGTGGGTTCGTTAACCCTTCTCTGGGGGAAAGCCTGGCTTGGGCTACCCCCCTCTGGGACAGGGACGACCGGTCCAGTAACGGGGCTTCTTTCCCCCCGGGTTTCAGGAGCGTTTTGGGGCCCCATCCGGGGGGTTTTCTCCCAAGACCCCCTTTTCTAAATCGGGCCCCCAAGAGAATCATCTGTAGGGTTTATGCCGTACGTTTCTGACTTTGGCCCCCGAGTTATGTGGAATGAAGCGGCGTTGCTGCCACCTTAAGGGGGGGCCTCTCCACCCGCGTCAAGGAGCTCTATCCGCCCGGGATCTCCCGCTTCCTTGAGTGACCTTATTCCCTGGCATCGGATTGCACCGTTTCTGGGAACCCCAGGGGGAAACTTCGGCAGGAACGGGACAAGCTAGACCCCGTCGTCTTCCCGTCTGGCCCCAGTATTTCAAAGGCCCCCTCATTCCCCTCGCCCCTGCCGCCGAAAAGGCCATGGGGTGGATCGGGCCCCCCTGTCACAACTGAGCTAACCGAAGACGTGAGGAGAATTTTTGTCTTTTTACTGGGCAGTGCAGACCATTTCTGCCGATCCTGTCCACTGCGCCCAGCGCCCGGGAAACGGGCGCACCTGGGATAGTAGGAGGGCGCCCCTAGGTGAGAGAAACCCCTTCCTGCCTGACCATGCCCGTGTTGTCGGACTGGGTTGGTGCCCGTTTCGGCTACTGCTTTCTGGGTTGGGTCTGCCGGAAAAATTTTTTGGACCTGCCCTGGTACCCCACATAACCTCCCTGGACCCCCCTGGAGAACCCCTACTCTCTCCTGGGTTGGGAGAGATTCTAAAGGATCCAATTCGGTCCAAAACGACCCCCTGGCCCTAAATTAGGGGTACTGCAAAAAGGGAGGATTGCATTCTATAACCCCCCGGCCCTCCCGTCCATTCTCCTGGGTTCCCGTGGCTGAAACCCCACGCTCCCGTGCTCGACTGGCGACGGGCGAAGTCCTATTTGGGGTTTCGGAGTGTCAGTCTCGCTGTTTGGTGGCACCCGCCGGTGCTTACCGCTTTTTCGGGGTCGCCTAAGCCTCTGACGGGCCTTTCCCTGCACCATACCAAGCTTCGAGATGTCTTCTCCAAGAAGCAAGCTGAGCTTTCCCGCTCCTGGGGCCCCCTTTGTCTTTTGTTTGCCCGGACGTCTCCTCCACGGGGCGGGTTACCCCCTGTGGTACCTGAAACTTGGTATGTCACATAACAAGGAGAATCCCCAGAGGGGGTTTATCGCAAGTCCCCTCTCCACCCGGGGGGCCGGGTTCTTCTTCGGGGAAAAGAAGGGAGGGAACCCGGGCCCCCTTGCATAGACTATCGAGGCCTCAACAAGTCAGGGTAAAGAACGCTATCCCCTCCCCTGATCACGGATTTTTGACGTTTATGGGGGTGCCAAGTTTTTTACTAAACGGCCTACGGGGGGCTTATCCTCATATGGTAGTGGGGCAGAATGGAAGACCGCTTTCAACACCCGCGACGGCACTTCAGTACCGGGTCATGCCCTTCGGCTCTGCAATGCCCCGGCCGTCTTCCAAGAGTTCGTCATGAAATCTTCCCGGGGGCCCTCCGTACCAGGGTGGTTTTGTCCCTTACGACTTCTGGTTTTTCTCCCCCGCCCTTAAAATCCCATCAAGTTCACGTGCGCCGGGTCCTCAGGTCTAAGGGCCAACCGCCCTCTATCCCAACTTGAGAATGCCAGTTTTATCCGAGCCTACATTCCTCGGCTACATCATTTCTGAAAAGGGGCCTACAGAGGACCCCGCGATTTTTCTGTTCCTACAGTGGCCCCCGGGCCCCCCGGTCTCCGAGCCATACAAAGATTCCTGGGGTTTGCCAACTTTACAGGCAATTTTTACCACATTTTTCCTCGCTGGTATCCCCCTAGTGGGGTTTAACCAAGAAGAACGCAAATCCAAGCTCTGGCCCCCAGCGGCAGGGAAAGCCTTCTCTAAATTAAAATGTGCCCTTTGCCTCTCGCCCGTCTCTCTCGGCCCGATACTGAACAAACCCTTTTTTCCGAGGTCGAGCCCCCCTCGGGGGGGGCCGGGGGGCCCTACTCTCCCCGAATGGACCCCCAAAAGGAAGACCCCCATTCGGGTTTTTTCTAAAATTTTTTCCTCTGCTGAAAAGGAACTACTCCATCGGGGATGGGAATTGCTGGCCCTCAAGTTTGGGACTGGAAGATGGAGTATTCTTGGGGGGGTCGTCACCCTGTCAGATCTATACCGACCTAAAATCTGCTGTTTTTCCCGACTGCTCACGCTTAAAACCACGCAGGGTCGTTGGTTCTCTTCTTCTCCCGGGTTTTAAATTTTTTTCATTCATTTTGCCCTGCGGAAAAAAATGTAAGGCCGACGCTCTTCCCGTGTTCGGATGTGACTGGAGTGGTCCCTCCCCACACATTATCCCCCCAAACAGCTCATCTCGGCCCCACCCATTTATTACAAAAGCATTCCCCCGGGAAGAATTCCGTCCCCCCTCTTCGGAAGAGGATATTGTCATGGCTCCCCCATATGGCGGGGCACCCCGGGGTGCGAGGTTTCCCGCCATTTCTCGATTCTATGGTGGGGAGCCTAGCCCCGGTGTTCATGAGTTGTGGAGGGCCTGCGCTTCCGTGCCCGGAACAAGTTCCTCGTCTCAAACCGGGGGTCTGCTCCTTTTACATATAAACCTAGCTGTCCTTGGACCCCTGTGGCCAGGATTTTATCACGGATTCCCCCCCTTCCCCTGGAAAAACCCCGGGTTTTTGGGATTACAGACGGTTTTTTAAAGATGTCCCACTTCCTCCCCTCCGGGCCTTTTCCCCCAGCTCCCCCCTTTTTCCAGTTATTTTTTCTTCTTTTTTCGGCTGATGGGCTCCATCACACATGGTGTCGGGGCCGGGCGTTCAATTTGTCTCCAAATTTGGCGCTCCCTCTTAACCAATACAAATGAAACTGGATTTTTTTTCAGCCTACCCCCCAGTCCAAAAGGGCGGAAGAGGTAAACCAGGGCCCCAGGGTTTCTACCTGCGCCACTTGTCTCTGCACGCCAGGGTGATTTGGGGCAGCTTGTTGTCCTGGGCCGAGTTTTCGTATAACCCTTGGACTCGGAATTTGGACGCTCCTTTTTTTTTGTCTAGGGCGACATTCCCGCCCCCCTCCCCCTTTCTGTGCCCCCCGGAGGTCCCTGTGTGGGAAAAGCGGTCCAGGACTGACAATTTGGAAAAAAAGACTCACCCCGCTACTCCCGGCCTCCGCCCGCAAAGGCTCAAACCGACAAAAAAACGAAACCTCCGCCAACCCTTCTCCCAGGTGACAAGGGGTGGTTTCAGTTAAATTTTATACGTTTTAAGGGTTCCCCGCTATAAGCTGGGGCCCGGTTCTGGGTCCTTTGAGGTGCTCAAGCGCTTAACCCAGTAGCTACAAGCTCCCCCTTCCTCCCACATGAGGGTCCCGACTCCTTTTTATGTTTTCCCCCGCAAAACCGGTCATCCCTTTAAACGCTTCTCTGGGTACTTGCTCTTCCCACCTGAGGCCGATACCCCCGAGCTTTACGGTAAAAAGGGGTTTAGATTGAAACAGTCAAGGGGAAGCGGTTTTTTTTTCATTGACTGGAAGGGGTTCGGGGGAGGAGAGGTCCTGGGAGCCAGGAGCAAATTCTGGATCGGGACATAATTCAGAGGTTCCGCCCGGCCAGAAGGAGGGGGAGGGAAGGGGGGGGTACTGTCACGGGTGGGGCCCGGACCCCCTCCCCGGGCCGGGCACACCCGGGTGCCCCACGAGCGGCTCACCCGGCCGGCCCGGTCCTCTTTACCCGGGCCCCGCTCCCGTTCGGTCCGGCCCCCCACGACGCGCGTTTCCCCGAATCTAAGGCGCCCGGCATCCAGGGTTTAAAGGGCCATGCACGGTAATTTGCTATGGCCGGTCACTGCCCTTATTTAAGCCCCCCCCCTTCCGGGGCTTGCCGGGTTTTGTGCCATTTAGCCTATAAGAAAGCGTTACAAGCCTTGTTCTGACTTACCGTGTACCGTACCATTAGCTTCCGTTTTCCCCGACCAGTATCCTGCCCCCTGCCCTGCCCACCGCCCGTCCACAACCAGAAACCTGTGCCGCCCGCCCCGCCTTCGGTGTCCCGACTACGAGCCTGCCTACATTCTGCACCACGCTAAACCGGGGCTTTCCCCGCAACAAGTCCCCCCCCCTCCCCCCCCGGGGGGTAACACCTGGGGGGGAAGACTCCCCCCGCAGCAATCCATCCCGCTTTGCGGGGGGCTCGGTGGGAAAAACCCGGGACTACTTAGATTCCCTTCCTGGGTGGGTTACACCACCGCTTGTGGTGGTCCAGTGGATCACGTGACAACGAACCCTACTTGGTCTGCATTGATTAAACAGGGAAGAAATTCATTAAGTCTGTTAGCCAAATTTTAGAAAATTTTAATTCTGAGTTTAATAACGGATGGGCCCATGTTTGTGCTAGACCTCTGGTTTGCCTGTTTTGTTTGGTTAGATGTGGGCAAACATTTCCCCTGGAGGAACTCCTTTTTTAGCTAAAATTGAAAAGGTGGACAAGTGGGGGACAGGGGTGAGAAACTTTTTTATACTCGTTGGTAAAGCCGTCTGGGCCGGGGGGTTTGTTCTTGATTTAAAATAGTCTCTGCACTTCCCCGAAACGAATAGGTTTGTTTAGAATATTAATTGTCCGTATCAGGGATGGAAGAGTTATTTTTAGGAATTTGTTATGGCTTCATCTGAAACCGGTGGGGTTTTTGACGTCCTGATGTAGATTGTATCAGAGAAGCTGTAGTATATTCGCAAAAGCATTGGAGATTTGCTGGGGTTCAGTATACGACCTGAAAGGGGAGGAAGTAATGTGAGTAGGAGGAACCGTGCGTTTACTACCATAATATTCTAACTCTCCGCGCCAGTATCTTGCCCGGTCTGACACCCTGCAGGTAAAAATTCCAACGGAGTTTGCTTCAGGTGGAATTCATACTGTGTATTGTCAGGGTTTGTAGTTTAGCTCTGACAGTCGTGAGCTTGTCTTTAAGAGGGCCAATGCGGTCAATTTAAATGTGGTTCTTAGCCTTCTGATCTCGTCTAGGGTGGAGTAGAGGAGACTCCTATTTCCGTTTCTCTCTGTGCCACAATTTTCATCATACTTCTCTAAGGTACGCCTTATGTGCACACCATAATGTTCCTCTGAGGGGCGGTGGAGGACAGTCATGTTCAAAATAATCTGTGATAGCTTTATTAATCTCTTTTAGTAATTTTTTTTCGAATTTCAGCAGAAAATTAATAAGCCGCCAGGGGAATAGAAAGGTGGGGTTCGAACCAGTGTTTTTAAGTTAGATAAATCGGGAGCATGAATCCGACCATGCTTTGATCCCAATTTCAGAATCTGAGACTAAAAAGTAATGCTGGCTCTGTCTTAATCTATAAAAAAAAATCTATCCTGGAATGCGCGAGTCTCTCGCTGCAGAATAAAAAGTAATGTCCTTCTCGGAAGGATACATATCTCCAGATCCATGCCAGTTCTCTTCCATGATCAACTGCCCAACTCTGAGAGGTTTTTAGAACAGTTACCAACCTGTCCCACAGTTCTACTCCTATAACTAAAATTAAAGTCCCCACAGATTATTAATTAGCCATTGGTCTTATATTTCCTAACTTTATTTAATACATTCTTAAGATAATGATCTGAGTGTTGGGTTTGGCCGCGTAGATTCCAACCAGCGTGACAAAGGGACTTCGTTTATCGTACACTGCAGAATTATAAAGCGCCCCGTTCCATCTACCATAAGGTCGGAACATTGAAAAAGACAGCGAATTTTTGATGAAAAAGTGACACCCCCGCTTTTTCACATTTAGAGACGAATGGAAGGCACAAGAGTAGTTCCTATCTGCAGTCTAAAGAGTCCTTTTTTACATAAATCGTTTCTTGGACACAAACTACGTCCCACGAGACCGGGAAACCCTTCTACAGAACAAAGATCCTTTGTGACAGGGGAGTTTAACCCATTAGCATTAGACATTATTTTCACCCCCATTGACATGCATCAAATGTATTATGCAGGAGAGGGACAGCGTTCCCACTCCATGTCTATCGCCTTAAAAGAAATCAATGTTAGAAGCAACCTGGCATAGAACAATCGAACACAACAGTGAACAATATGTGGACAAGAGAACTAACAACCATTATGTTATTTGGGCATAGAAGAAAGGGATTCCAACAGATACGGAATCAGGGAGGGAGCAAGTCATTGCTACAACCAAAAAGGGAAAAAGGATCACATAAGTGACTGCGGAGCAGGGTAACTCGGTGTGGGAGTTAGGAGGGACACTCCAGTAAATTGTACCATTAAAGACCAAAGTCACTCCGGTGTCTAACGGGATCTTGTAGCGGGCCCTATTGTCTGACCAGAGAGAGATGATCAATTCTGGTCTGGGCTGCTTCTTTCTGGCCGAGGGCTAGCATCCAAATGGGACAAGTCATTCCATCTTCGAATGTTAAGGCATAGTCCTCATTCGGTAGTGATGACATGATAATTGTGTGCCGACTTTTGTTAGATTTAGCTTCACAGGAAAGCCCCAGCGGTATTGAATTTCTTTTTCCCGGAAGAATTCTGGTATATGCTTGAAAATCCCGCGTCTCAGCTTGTCGCTGCTGATAAATCTGCGAAAATTGACAACACCGGAAGCGATCAGCGGAGCGCATCTGTTCTGTGGCAAGGCTCCGGAGGAAATCTTCTTTTGTGTTAAAGAAATGAATTCTGTCGATCGTGTCCCTGGGAACCTGTGGGGGTAAGTTTCTTTGGTTTCGGAAGCCTGTGAACTCTGTCTATGGTGAGTCCAGCGTGAGGCAATAGGAAGTACAGAGGCCATCAGATCGTTAAGAAAGGCATTTAAATTGGGCCGGTGAGTACGCTTTCGGGATATCCTCGATTCTACATTGTTCACGCCTGGACCTGTCTTCCAGGTCCAGGACTTTGAGATGCCAGGCGATGTAAACTTCCTCTTCTAGATTGTTTATTGCATCTATCAAACTGTTGTGCACTTGTCAAACTCGCCATCTTTGTGTTCTATATGGTCTGTGCGGGAGGCCAGCGAATAAAATCCTCTGTCTTAGATCGTCAATCATCTGTTTGAATATCCGATTGAAGTGTGATCTGAAGGAAGAAAACAGAGAGCTGCAGGTTGAACCACTGTAAGAAGGTTGAGAATCTCGGCAGTCTGTGATCCAGGTCCACAGATTCGCTCTGGATGACGGAGTAGGGACGAAGGGGGAGGAAATCTTCAGTTCCTACATGCTTGGAGATGGGAGAAATATTCTGGGAGCTTGTTTGGCTTATTTGCCTTGTTTTTCTTGAAGTAACTCCATAATTCCAGTGTGCAGCAGGATAGGGTGCAAACGGAGGCATATCTAGAAATTGAGTCCAAAGAGTCGTTATTTAGACGTAAGTGAAACTCAGTAACACCTGAGTTTTATTTTATCTGGGATTATTGTCTCCTTGTCTCCTGAAGAGAAAAACGTATCCGCTCTCGCGTTTCGTGATTAACCTGACTCACCCTAAGCAGAGTCCTCCCACAAAGCAGGTCACTAGTGCTGTATCCTTTAAGAAGGGTCCGACCAAATGGGCAACTTTTGGGACTAGCAGCGTGTGGGGATTAGGATGCATGTAGCTCCCCTCGTGTGTTATGAATCATTTTCAAGCAAGTTCATGTGGCTTTGTGCTCTTGCGTGTGTGGAAGTGAACCGCCAGAGGAAGTACCCGGCTCCTTTAGCGAACCGCTCAAGCAGTTTTGTTTTATAGCAGGGAGCAGAGGAGATAGAAACATTGAGCCCGAGGCTAGTTGGGCCCATGTGGAGGGGATTGCAGCATGAGCTTTTTTTTCTTTTTTTTTTTTTTCCCCTCCCTTTATTTTATCCTGGGCATGGTGGTCACAAACCCCTAGTCCTGTAAAAAAAGTAATACAGGTGTCCACCGTGACAGGCTGGTTTGGGAAGCTGGAGGGAGTCTCACAATATAGGAACCTTCAAAGTGCTCGAGCTGATGGATTCTAGATGGATACCGGAAATTTGTGGTAGGATCCCTTTATTGCTGGCGTACGGGTCAGTTTCAGTCTCAAGAACTGCAAGGTGAGATGAGTATCCTCCCGTGCTTTAACTGGTTTGGGCATTGCCATGTTACTTGCTCTCTTGCAGGTGCCACCAGGGGTGAGGTTGTAGTTTACATAAAATGCGCACATCTATTGGCCCCCAGGTAGAGCGATGTGCAGCGATTGTCCTCGATGCCGGGCCCCGGTGAATCTCCATCCGCTCAGTCCTGCCTGCTGGCGGGTATCCCCTGTGGCCAATCTAGTGTGGGGTTACTGAAGGGGCTGCCTTCCGTCTTGGAAGGCCGCGAGGAAGAAGGCAAGGTTGATGTAAAATGGCACCACGCGCCAGTACCTACAGGGAGAACTCCGCTGCTGCGCCCGTAATCCCTTCGGAGCCGACACTCACGTCCTGGAGCCGGAGCTGAGGCACTCGCCGTTTGCAGGGGCAGCCGCCTCAGTTGACAGCGATAAGCTGCCACGCAGGGGGTCTCGCCGTGGAGGCCGCAAGCAGTACGGTAAGATCTATGTAAGATGGCGCAGCGCGCCAGTACCTGCAGGGAGAACTCCGCCACCGCTCCCGAGATCTCTTCAGAGCCGGAGCTGAGGCTCTCGCCGTCTGCAGGGGCTGCCGCCGCCGTTGCCCGCAATGAGCTACCGTGCAGGGAGTCTCGCCGTCCTCTCGCCTTTACTGCGTCCGGCGGGAAAGTACCACGTCCTCCTCTAACTTGCCGCCCATGCAGGCCCTGCTTCACACTCTGCAGATTGGCGGCTGTAGCGCACTTGTCTTCCCCCGGAGGGTCTCAAAATGTCTCTCTCTGAGTGCAGGAGATGCAGGAATAAGTCAGGAGACAGTTGAAGGTCTTTAATGGCTTGTTTGTGCCGCTTTTCTGGAGGTCAGATCTGGAACTCTCACCAAACATGTCCGCTCCCCTTCCCGGTGAGGCCACGCCCCCGCCCCACGTCCTGCTCTTATGATACACTGACAACATGAGGCCTGAACAGGAAGGGCTGTTCTATGTAAAACGAGGTCATGTGATTTTTCCAGCCAATCACAACCATACACATCCCAGTCAGGACGTCGCACACCCAGCTCACCCTGCTCTATTCTGTAAGCTGATTTGCTGGCTGCCAAAATGACAGGAAGCACTGAAAATGGTGCGATATTAATAGATTATGCGCAGATTTTATCCTAAATTATCGCGTGATCGAAAAAATCCGATCAACATAAAAACCGTGCCAATTTCATCTTTGTCGATAATAATCGCTCAACACTAGAGAGAAGGTAAAAGAAAGTAGAAGGTGAAAAGAAGGTGAAAAAAGCAGAAAAAAGGAAATGAAAATATGTATTGGAGGGAAGAAGGAAAAGATAGAAAAAAGAATAATGGAAGGGGGGAAAAGGAGAGAAAGGAAAGGAAGTAAGACAGAATATATAGGGAACAAACAGAGTGATATAAAAGTAAAAAAAAAACAGAGTATACCTGTGGTGGGTAAGAATAAGGTGGTAGAAAGCAGCAGTAGATAAAATATGTAAGATGTAATGGCGGCTAAAAAGGAAGAGGCGACATAATGAGCGGACTAATGAAACTGAATAGATGGAGATAGATAATGGCAGAAAAATTACCTAAAGGTAAGGGGAAGTCCGTATAAGGCAGTGAGGGCTGAGGAAATAAGTGAAAGAACACCATAAATATAAGGGATAGAGACTATGGGGAAAAGACTGCAGGAGCAAAATATATATACCTAGAGCCAGCAGGAGAGATCTGGAGCACGTCCGGTAGACAGGAGAAGCAGCACTGTATAGAGAGACGCGGGGACGGCTTAAGAAGGCGTGCGCGCGGAAAACCGGAAATCCACGCATGCGCGGAGAGGACAAGACGGCTAAAGAGGGTAAGAGCAAAGGCAGTGGAGACTGGGCGTGTGCGGAAGTTCGCGCATGCGCAGATAAGCGAGAAATACGAGGGGATGTGGAAATATGAGGAGATGTAGAAATAAGAGTGTAATAATTAAGGGGATCATACAGAGTGTATAACAGAAGGGAGAAGAGAAAGAAAAAATTAAGAAAGATAAAAGAGAGGGAGAGAAAGAAGATGAATAAGGTGATGGGGAATGTAAGGTAGAAGAAGAGGGATGTGTGGATAAGGTAGTCATAACGGGAGAAATGTAAAGAGAGAAAGATGGGGAAGAAAATAAAGAATACTAAGAGAATAAGAATTAAAAGAGGAATAAATAAAGGAAGCAAGATGAAGGAGGATGTAAGGTGATATTAGAGGGATAAATAGATGAGGAAGTCATAACCAGAGACATAGAGGAAAAGGTGGAGAAGAAATAAAAAATAAAAAGTGCTATGTAAATAAGAATAAAAGAATAAATATGAAAAGAAAGGGCTTCCGGTTCCGGCGCCACGGTGGAGTGAGCAAGCAGTAGGAGCTCCCGCTCATCCTCCAGAGTAAAGACACAGAAAACCAGACGAAGGTGTCGCTCGCAGGAGCACTATTGCCCGCAAGTCACGGGAGACCGGCCGCAACAGCTGAGCGGCGGGACGGACCCTCTGCGACCAGCGGAGCGTCCAGAAGGAGTTAGAGACCGCAACCGCAGCAGACCCGAGAGCGCACGTGCGAGAGACAGGACGGCGGCGGAACTCATAAACTGCCGAGGCAAGCAAGTGCCCGGACAGGTACCTGGGCTTCTTTCCCACCCGGGGGCTAACCTGATAGGCAGCGCACAGGCATAAATAACCCCAGGAGCCCCAATAAGTGCAGAAGGCAGACTCAGCTACACGCTCAGAGGGGCGGGACGTTGGCGCCTAAACACGCTGCACGGCGGCCATCTTTGCACGTCTCCCTGCTAAGGAGACGGTCTGAGAACGCTATCACTTACCCGCCTATAGACAGGGGGAATTACAGCAGCCAAATAACAACCCTTCCACTTAAATCACAGAGACAGCTGCTTCACAGAACTTTCATTCTTTAGTGTCTCACCTAGGCCCCACGGCTCTGATAAACGGGGTTAAAAGCACTTTCACCCATTTCTACAGTACAACAGAGACATCTTGTGGTCAAAAGAAGAACTACAGGCTATACCAGCATATGGAGAAGTATTTCCAGAAAATGGGGAAAACTATGAAGTCAAAGTTGGAGGGCGAGCCAGCCACCCAAACAGGTCCGCGGCAACATATGGAGCTAACCTCTACGCCGCGCTCAACACCTTCTACACAGCCAGCTAGTTTGCATCAGGAGGATGAAACGCTTGAACTGGAGGAAACTCCAGATGAACGTATTCTTGAAAGAAAATTACTAGCGGTGGATGTAGCTCAAGAGCTCGCTCTGGATATCCAAGAGACACTGACCAGCTTACTCTCTTCAACTCTTAAACAAATACAAGCTGAATGCCAGCTCCAATCCAAACGCCTAGATGAAGCAGAACAGAGAGTCCAGGCTCTGGAAGATACCTCTAACAACCACCACTCTAAAATACAGGATCTCATATATGAAAACAAGCGTCTCTGGTCCAAAATTGATGATCTTGAAAATATATCTAGGCGGAGCAACCTTCGTATAGTGGGTCTACCTGAATCCATTCCCCAGAAGGAATTAACAGCCTTTTGTGAAACGGAGCTCCTGCAGGCTTTAAACTTGCATCAACAATGCAATATCGAGCGTGCACACAGAGTGGGCCCAGATAGGAAGAACTACCTTGCTCCTGATTCAACCTTACCTATAGCACTTCAAGAAAGACCAAGGCAAGTCATCGTAAAATATTTTAACTTCGCAGACAAAGCAGTCATCCTGAGAGCTTTTAAAAGCCGAAATTCTAGGCTACAGGTCAGAGGATTCAAGATCTTGATTTTCGAGGACTTCTCGGCCGGGGTGCTCAAAAGGTGAAGAGCAATTGCGAGCGTGTGCACAGAGCTGTTCAACAACAAAAAGAAATTCGCACTTCTCTATCCAGCCATCCTGAAAATTTTCCATAAAAATGGGAATATTTCCACGTTCCACACACCAGAAGAGGCGCGTGCTTTTCTACGAAGAAATGGCGCTCCAGACCCAGAAAGAAGAAATCCACCAAGGCACAATGCCACACAATCTTCACCAAAGGTGCCATTCTAGGCTGATGACGAGGAAAGACCAGAAAATTCTGAAAGACAACCTGTCGTTCCAGTGCGTCAGAGCTCACCAACACTGGATACCACTTGAACAAGGGTCAGGGTCATGGACGTGATCTTGGGGATGGAGGAGGTTTAGGCTAGGTTCACACAGCTTAACTGCGGGGCGAAATTACGCCCCGCAGTTACGCCGTGTGGCCGGGGGCGGGGCGGGAGCGGGGGAGTGAGTGGGGGGCCGTCACTTCGCCGGCCCATAGACAATCACTGCTAGCGGCGCGTATACGCCACTAGAAAGTGACATGTCAATTATCTCCCCCGCCCGGCGGCTTCGGAGAAGAGACGTAATCCATAGTTCTCTATGAGAACTTTGAATTACCGTAATGAATGGGCCGTTTTCGGCCCGTAATTGGCGCACTTCGGCGCGTAATTACGGACCGAAATACGGCCCATTTTAAGCCGTGTGAACATGGCCTTAGAGTGAAGATACGATGAGTATCCTATTTGTTGACGTTCGGTGTTTTTGCTAGAGATTGACAGTACCTAACGGTCTTTTCAACTTTTAATTTTGCCGTTGCCGTAACCTTAAGGCCACCTGGGGTTGGGTTTGTGAGATTGAGGGCCCGGTCTTTGCAAATGTGAGGGTAATAAGACCCTCTTTAGTTCAAACAGAATGGTATCAGCCTCCTGTGGGTCTCTGGGGGGAAGAGTGGGAGGGATAGGATTATAATATTTGCTTCACCGCGGAAAAAAGTGAAGTCCTAGACCACATTGACACGCCGGGTTAGAACATGTTGCTAACCCCGTGTGCCATTGGAGAGATTCAACGTTTGTTAACATGTGGGCACAGTGAACGCCAACATTGCCATGTTTTGACTTGTTCTGTAAATGTTGTAAATGTTTTGAAATTTCTGGTTAAATCCGTGCGGAGGGTATGGCTACCGAGGGCTAAGAGATTCACCAACACTGTCTATCATTCATACGCATAGTAACCTGGAATGTGAAGGGGCTACGATCGTCAAACAAACGTCGCGCCATTTGAAGCGTCTAAAAGCTGATGTGGCGCTGCTCCAGGAGACGCACTTAGAAGCAGAAGATTTCCATAGGATGAGGAGGCTGTGGGTGGGGGAGGTTATCAGTTCTCCGTCGGTCAATAGAAAAGCGGAGACATTAATACTGATTCACAAAAACTTGTCATGTAATACGGTCCTAACGAAGGTAGATACAGAGGGTAGATGGGCATGGGTACACCTACACATGGGCACTGAGGATTTTTCTATATATAGCATATATGGACCGAATGCTGGCCAGGCAAACTTTTTCAAATCTTTGGAACAAATTGTGCAACAAGATAAAATACAAAACAAGGTGATTGGGGGTGATCTGAACACGGTGTTGTTGGATAGGGAGGACAGGAAGAAAATGAAGGGAAGCCAAAGGAGTGAACCTAAACAGGAAACACCTTTGGCGACTTTTACGGAGAGGCTTGAGCTCTTGGATGCATGGAGAGCCCTGCACCCAGAAGACAGGGAATTTACCCACTTCTCGCACCCACACTCCACCTGGTCACGCCTTGATTACATTTTATTACCCCTATCTTTTCTACCTAGGGTAGACAATGTAAATATCAGCGACATGATAATATTTGACCATTCTCCAGTTACACTGGATTTCCAGGAAAGTGTTCCAAGGGGTACAGATTTCATATGGAGGTTTCCGGGGTACATGGCACAGGATGAGGAATTTCAGACAATGTTAAAGGGATGGTGGTTAGAATACAGAACCAACAATGAAGAGTCAGCTTCATCCACCCAGGTGTTTTGGGATGCAGGCAAGGCGGTCCTTAGAGGAAGATTAATCTCATATATTACAGGGCTTAAGCGTAAAATTACAGACCAGCTACAGTCCCATAGTATGTCCCTTCGCCAAACATACTCGGCCTTTTTAGGGAACCCGTCTGAGGAAAACAAGGCCAAGTGGAAAGAGGCCAAGAGCTCTTATGAGGCATGGCTGGAGAAAAGAGAAGTGCTAAAAAGAACACAACAGGAAGCAAAATTGTTCAAATACGGAAACAAGGCAGAGCGCCTCTTAGCCAGATTGGTTAGGGGATATACCCCGAAGTCAATAATACTATCTCTAAAGGGTACTGATGGGGTACTACGGAACACGGGTGGAGAAATCACAGAAATATTTAGAAATTTCTACCAAAATCTATACTCTGATGAAAACCTTGATGACGCTATATCAAACGAGTGGTTGAGCAAAATTCATTTGCCGACTCTATCAGAGGAGGATTGCCTGATGTTGGGGTCTCCTGTCACTAAAGAGGAATTGGAAAAGTTGATGTCTGAGCTGAAAGCAGGCAAAGCCCCTGGGCCTGATGGCTTCTCTGGGGAATTTTTTTTTAAATTTTGAAACAGGAGATATCCCCCACGTTAGTTGACCTATACAATCAGTACTTGCGGGGGGCCCCAATTCCTGGCACATCCAACATTGCGCAAATCAAGGTGCTCCCAAAAAATGGCAGGGATTCTACAGTACTCGGGTCTTACAGACCCCATGTAGCCAGGTAGTTAGCCCTCATGTAGCCAGCTAGCTGCCCACATGTAGCCAGGTAGCTGCCCCCATGTAGCCAGGTAGCTGCCCCCTTGTAGCCAGGTAGTTTGCCCCCATGTAGCCAGGTAGATGCCCCCATGTAGCCAGGTAGCTGGCCCCAATGTAGCCAGTTATCTGCCCCCATGTAGCCAGGTAGTTAGTCCCCATGTAGCCAGGTAGTTTTCCCCCATGTAGCCAGGTAGTTGCCCCTATTTAGCCAGGTAGTTTGCCCCCATGTAGCCAGGTAGCTGCCCCCATTTAGCCAGGTAGCTACCCCCATGTAGCCAGGTAGCTGCTTCCATGTAGCAAGGTAGTTAGCCCCCATGTAGCCAGGTAGCTGGCCCCAATGTAGCCAGGTAGTTAGCCCCCATTTAGGTAGATATCTGCCCCATGTAGCCAGGTAGTTTTCCCCCATGTAGCCAGGTAGCTGCCCCCATGTAGCCAGGTAGTTAGCCCCCATGTAGCCAGGTAGCTGCCCCCATGTAGCCAGGTAGCTGCCCCCATGTAGCCAGGTAGTTAGCCCCCATGTAGCCAGGTAGTTTGCCCCATGTAGCCAGGTAGCTGCCCCCAGATAGATAAATTGCCCCATTAGGTGAAATAATAAATACACTCACCTTTTCCCGTTCCCAGATGAGCGGCTGCGGCAGTGATATGACATCATCGCGCTGCCTATAGCCTTAAACCTACTACGCATAATAGCGGAGCAGAGCGGTGGCGGTGCTCTGCTCCGCTAATCGTCTGCACAGACATGCCTGTGAGCGTTCGGGACAGAGGGCCCGAGCATTTCCAGGCATAATGTGCGGACCGGGCACACTGTCATGGGTGTTTGTAGCTGGCACCATTATTGGGCATCTGTGGTTGGCACACTGTTATGGGGTATCTGTGGTTGGCATACAGTCATTGGGTGTCTGTGGTTGTCAAGGGATATTTATGACTGGAACACTATCACGGAGTATTTGTGGTTGGCACACTGTTATAGCGCATCTGTGGTTGGCACACTGTTATAGGGTATATGTGGTTGGCACACAGTTATTGGGTATCTGTGGTTGGCACACTGTCATGAGGTATCTGGGTTGGCACACTGATATGGGGTGTTTGTGGCTGGCACTGTTATTGGGCATCTGTGGTTGGCACATTGTTATAGGGTATCTGTAAGTAGCACAATGTCATGAGGTATCTGTGACTGGCACACAGTTATTGGGTATAGTGGTTGGCACACTGTCATGGGGTATGTGTGGTTGGCACACTGTTATGGGGTGTTTGTGGCTGACACTGTTATTAGGTATCTGTGGTTGGAACACTGTTATGGGGTATCTGTAAGTGGCACAATGTCATGAGATATCTGTGACTGGCACACAGTTATTGGGTATCAGTGGTTGCAACACTGTCATGAGGTATATGTGGTTGGCACAATGTTATGGGGTGTTTGTGGCTGGCACATTGTTAGAGGGTATCTGTGGTTGGCCCACTGTCATGAGGTATTTGATGTTGGCCCACTGTCACGGAGCATCTGTGGTTGGCACATTGTTACGGGGTATCTGTGGTTGGCACACTGTTATGGGGTGTTTGTGGCTGGCACTGTTATTGGGCATCTGTGGTTGGCACACTGTTATAGGGTATCTGTAAGTGGCACAATGTCATGAGGTATCTGTGACTGGCACACAGTTATTGGGTATCAGTGGTTGGTACACTGTCATGGGGTATCTGTGGTTGGCACATTGTTACGGGGTATCTGTGGTTGGCACACTGTTATGGGGTGTTTATGGCTGGCACTATTTGGCATCCGTGGTTGGCACACTGTTATAAGGTATCTGTGGTTGGCTCATTGTTACGGGGTATCTGTGGTTGGCACACTGTCATGGGGTATCTATTATTGGCCCACTGTCACGGGGTATCTGCGGTGTGCACATTGTTACGGGGTATCTGTGGTTGGCACACCGTTATGGGGCATCTGTGGATGGCACACTGTTATAGGGTATCTGTGGTTGGCACACTGTCATAAGGTATCTATCTTTGACACATTGTTACAGGGTATCTGTGGTTGGCACATTGTTATGGGGTATCTGTGGTTGGCACACTCTCATGGAGTATCTGTAGCTTCTGATCTGGAACTCTATATTAAGTGTAATTTTCTTTGACCTCTTCTCAGAAGCTTTTGAAGACCAGTATTGGTCTGCTTATAGACAATACCTGCTATTGTACTACATGCAGTACTCCTACACGTTAGGTTTTTATTTTAGTGCCCTTCATCAGGGCAGAGTCCATGACAACCCCTCGTGTTTGTAGTCTATAAAATGTCCTCCCTTGTGTCTGTATTCTATATAATATACTCCATGACAGCCCTTTGTGTCTGTAGTCTATATTATATACTCTATGACAACCCTTCGTGTCTGTATTCTATATAATATACTCCATGACAACTGTGTCTGTAGTCTATATAATGTCCTCCTTCGTGGCTGTAGTCTATATAATATACTACATGACAACCCTTCGTGTCTGTAGTCTATATAATGTCCTCCCTTGTGTCTGTATTCTATATAATATACTCTATGACAACCCTTCGTGTCTGTATTCTATATAATATACTCCATGACTACCCTTCCTGTCTGTAGTCTATATAATGTCGTCCCTTCGTGCCTAGTTTGCTTTTTTTTCTTGCCAGTATAAAAAATGGCCGCCCAAGCCTCGCGCGCTCCCAGGGCGCAGCCTCCTCGTCGCTGATTGGCCGCGCTCGTCAGCATGGCGGCGTACGCTGCAGCGTGTCTGGGGGCGGGGCAGGAGGCGGCGTGCTGCTGTTAGAAGTGGCTGTGGAACTTTGGCGGGGATCATCTGGCTGCGTCACCTCAGGTTTTCTTTTTACTTTCGCGCGGGAAGCGTCTCCGGTGGCCGGCAGGGAGGCTCCGCGCGGTCCCAGGCTCAGCTGCTGTGTGCCGCCTGGAAGAGGCAGGAAGATGGCGAATAAAGAAAGTAAGCGGGGCCTGGCCGGGGGCAGACACCATTCCATTCCCGCGTTGTTGTAAGCGCGGTTTGTGGCCGGGGTACCCGCGCCATGCGCTGTCATAGCCGCGCCGTGGGTGTGAATTCCCGGTCCTGGGTCTCCCGTCCCTCGCTGTATCTATCGTTGTGTTGTATAAGCTCCCAGCCGGCGCCATTCATTTCCCGCAGCACCGCCTCATTGTTCACGCATCGTGTGTATGAGGCCATAGAGGCTGCATGAGGCTGGCGCATGCTGGGACCCTGGCTGAATCCACAAGCGGGTCCTGGGCGGTGTGATCGCTGCCTCCCCCAGCACTTCACTGCTCTTCCCATGAAGCTGATTGTAGTGCAGTTATTTTCTAGTATCATAGTGGGCTTGTTCACGTCACGTTTTCTGTGCAGTGATGAGGGTCACCATGTACTTAGGTTGTGGAATAGCCCTGTTTCAGCTAGGCTGTAAGTGCATGTCGGTCAGATTCAAAGCAGTTCTGCAGAGAGCTCCTGGCTTCCAGACCTCCGCCAACTAGTGCAGGAGTGATTGTAGGTTCAAATATAGTGTTGTTGGGCCTCATTTATAAACATGCTAAGGGAAGGGTCCTGTTCCCATACAACCAATCAAGCTCGCTTAATTTTTCCAAAGTAGTATCAGAAGTGGAAGCTGAGCTGTGATTGGTTGCTATGGGCATCAGAGACAGCATTACTATCGGGCTGGGTTCACATGGCATAAAGTGGCGTGCACTGTGGGGGCTGCTATATGCCTGCTGAGGAGCACTTCTAAAGTGACCCTGGCTCCATTCAACCACCTTGTCCCCAGCTTGTAAGCGCTGGAAAGAAGTGACATGTCGCTTATCCAGGCTGATTGTGACACGTATACAGTGTTGAATCCATTTCAAAATAGGTGGTCGCTGCTTGATGAAAATTCAGCGCTGAAATGGTGTAAAACGGCATCCGAAATGGACTGCAGTTCACATCACGTTGGTTTCAGTGGAAAGACAGTTTTGCAGGGCACAAACATTGCTTCTCTAAGGTGTACGGTTTTGGGGTTTTTTTCAGCACTAAATCCTCACATAATATGTGAAATCTGCCTCTTTATTCAGCATCAAATCTGTCAACCATTGAAAGTCCAAGCTGAGTGGGTGTGGAGCTTAAGCTCTGTTCACACAGCGTAATAGTGGTGTGTACAGTACTGCCGCAATTACGCTGGGTGCTTTGGGAGCTTGCGCTATAATGTGCCTACTCCTGGTGGCCTGCCAGCCCCATAGACATGCATTACTCGTGGTGCGCATTCGCCGCAAGTAATTGACATGTCATTTATCTCACTGTGCTTACAATACGATTGTATAGTACGACTGGGGAGAGGAGGCGTATTCCATAGTTCTCAGAGCTATGGATTACCGTAATTTACTGTAGTAAAATGGTAACATCAGGCTGTTTATCACCTTATGATACAATAATCAAGCTATTTAGGTAGAACAGACACTGACAAGCAAAAGGGTAACAATGTTTTGATCTTTTGAACACTTGTGGGGAGAGTTGAAGAAAAGCTGTATTTGTATCCAAGTCCAGTCTGCACCAACATTGGGAATGTGTAGAAGAGACCTGGGATCAGATTTTGGTCAAGATATGCTTGAATCTGATTCAGAGCCCAGAAGGATTCAGGCAGTATTGAAAACCAAACACTAACAAAATAATAAAAATTAACACTTTTTTTTATTTTTAGGAGCAAAATTGTAACTGAGCAGATACTAAATACTTGCAAGTCAAATTTATGTATAATATGGGTCAGATGACTGTATATACAATTACAGTAGCCTCATGTACATCTAATGGATGGTGAGATATGGAGCCAAGTTCAAAACATTGTTACCATTTTGCTTGTAAGTGTAAAATATAATTATTGGATATGACTTTAGGACACAACAAAAATTGTAAATATGCAAAAACACTGCAGGAACATTTGTGGGATCTCTGAATTTGTTTTGAGAAATAGTATCGCCTCCATCAGATCCTGCATACATGACCTCACATCTGATCTCATTATTTCTAGGCTAGAGAACGGCCTCTCTACACTAACTTGGTTGGGGGCAAAGCGGTGACCACAGAGGCAACATCTCTAACAATGTCAGGGTATAAAGGAATTGCCTCAGCCACAGTCAGTTTTGATGAATGGTTAGACTTTTCTACTACTTTGAAAGCAGGTAAAAAATTTAGCTGAAATCTGTTTGCCATGGGAGCGGGATCTTTTCCCCTGGGGCAGCGCTTTGCCTGCTCCATGTCATCAATCACACTCCTCATGTGATGAGGCTGAAGAGATGGGAGCAGTAGCACTGGCCGCACCCAGTTCCTCTTGCTCTTTGCATCGAACTAACTGGACCAACTTATTATATATTTTGGGAGTCAGTCAGTCCATTTTATGACGACTCCGACTCCTGCAAAATAGGCACCGACTCCACAGCCCTGTTAGTTACACCGTGTGAACATAGCCTTAGACATTCAGATATTGTGTTGAAGGTGTTTCACACATTGTGTATAAATATATATATATACACATACATGTTCCAAAGACCCTATGAAACATAAAAAACTTCCACTACTCCAGTTTCAGTGCTGGCTCTCCCTGGAGTCCTGTTTGCATTCTGTCACTTGAGACTTCCCTGTTGCAGCCATCACATGCAGCACTGCTTTTAGCCGTTCACTTCCAAACAGTGATGTAAATGAGTGCTGTGATAGTGATGTTCAGAAGTGGCAGAAGGTTAACAGGACACCAGGGAGAGCCAGCACTGGAACCAGTGGTAGGTGAGTGCACTTTTTGGCGTTAATGGGGCCCCTGGAGCATATTAATTGTAACTTATTTATTTTTAACAACATAGACAACTCTCTTAAAAATCAGCCCCCCTGGATGTGACGATCACTATTTTTTTTTTGTTTCCTGCATCATATATTTCAAATCCATAAGGGAAAGATATTGCCACAGTTCTGCAGCACCGATTCACACTTCAGTGTGGTAGAAGTCCCACGATTCAGAGTGTAGATGAAACGGCATGTCGGCATACTCTTACTGCGTTGGAGGATCTACATCAATACAACAATGTATTATTATAAGGGTCCTACAATAGATAACATATATGAAAAACAGTTTACTATTTTGCCCAAACACCATATATTTCCTAACTACTACTTAAATTTGAAAGCTTATTCTAAAATGACTTTTAACGACTAATATTAAGAGAATATCAAACATTAAAATTATTGGGAGAATTCTCCCAATAAGAGCATCGACCTGTATAATTTTAATGAGGTTGGTAGTCTCTTAATATTGGTCATTAAAAGTTATATTTTAGAATCAGTCTTCAAGTCTGAATAGTAGTTAGGAATATATGGCATTGATTGTCTTTGGGCATGTTGTAAACTGATTTTGATACTATTAACAATGTATGCATATTGGTCATGTAGTAATTAGGGACTGGTGTTCGCCATGACAGAGGGTGATCAGGGGGTGTCAACAGTCTTAGGCCTGGTCAGAACAAAAATGTATCCACAGGAAAAACCTGATTACACATCTTTACAGTAGAGACCTGCAGGTCTGTGTCCCACAGCTGTAATAGTGGAGCAACATATTAAAGGTCACATTTGGATCACTTTAATTTCTGAGCCCTTGCAAAGTGAACCACTTTTGTTTCTGTACTCATAAACTTGTGTGACTATGTTCACACGGCTTAAAATGGGACGTATTTCAGTCCGTAATTCAGTCCGTAGTGTGCGAATTACGGCTGGAAAACGTCCCAGTCATTACGGTAATCCACAGTTCTCATAGAGAACTATGGATAACGTCTCCTCTCCCTGCTCGGCAAATCCGCCGCGGGGGGAGATAAGTGACATGTGAATTACCAGCGGCGTATACACGCCGCTAGTAATGATAGTCTATGGGCCGGCCCCCCGCTCCTGCCCCGTCCACAAGGCGTAATTGTTGCGGGGCGTAATTCCGTCCCGCAAATAAGCCGTGTGAACATAGCCTGTAAGTTATTCAGTGTTCTCCTCACTATGTCCAGAGTACCTGTGAAATAATGGTGTCATGGCTGTCACTTCCTAGTTACAGGGGAAAGTGCTCACGGTTACCTTAATGAGGCTACACTGTATTGATACACGATATCACTTTTTTTGCTTTTTTTTCCTGTGAAGCGGACTTCAGATTCATGTGAGGAAAAATCCATGATGTGAACTACAGGGCAGACTTCCATAAGAAATACGTATATTAACCCCTTAACGACCCTGGACGTATGAGTACGTCCCAGGGCCGCTAATGGGCTTTTCATGGGGGATCGCTCCGTGACACCCCCCTCCTGCACAGCCGCCGGGTAACACCCGGCAGTAACAGCGCCGGTGGGTGGCTCTGCCCGCTGGCGCTGTTTAACCCGTCAGACACCGTGGCAAAGATGGCCGCGGCGTCTGACTGAATGATGATCGGTGCACCGATTGTTACGGGCATCTGCGCCGATCCGACGACAGGACACGGAGGTGGGGTGCCCTGTGAAGGCTCCCGTCACTTACATTTCCCGGTTTGCCCCACTTCCAGCCGTAGACGGGAAGTGGGGAAACCGCCATCTTTGTACACCCTAATGCATGGCCTATGCAATGCATTAGGCTGTATTAAAAATCGCGCCCCCTAGTGGTCAAGCACCATAGGGGGACTAAATGTTAGTGTAAAAAAAAAAAAAAAATTAAAGTACAAAAAAAGTATTAAATGTTCAAATCACCCCCCTTTACCTATTTTACAAATAAAGTCATTAAAATAATAAAAAAGCTACACATATTTGGTATCGCTGCATCCGAAAAAGTCCGCTCTATAAATATATATATATAACATCATTTATCCCGTGTGCTGAACACCGTAGAAGAAGAAAAAAATTCCAAACGCCAAAATTGCGTTTTTTGGACATTTTACGTCACTCAAAAAATGGAATAAAAATGATCAAAAAAGTCGCATGCATTCCAAACTGCTAGCGATAAAAAGTACACTTCAGCTCGCAAAAAATGCACCCTCACTGACGTCCGTAGGTGTTAGTACAAAAAAGTTATCGGTTGCACAAAGTGGCGCAAATTTCCAAATTAGAAAATGTTTGGAATTTTTTTTACGATACCAAAACATAACAGAAACCCTACACGTTTGGTATTGCCGGATGCGTAACAACCTGTAGTATACAAATAACACATTATATTTACCGAAGATTGAACACCATAAAAGGAAAACACCCAGAAACATGGCGAAAATACGTGTGTTTTTTTCACAATTTGTGCCACTTGGAATTTTTTTGCGGTTTCCCAGTATATTCTATAGTATAGTGAATAACACCATTAGAAAGTACATATTGTCCCGCAAAATAAAAGCCCTCATGTATCTATGTAGGTGGAAAAATAAAAAAAGTTATGGCTTTCGGAAGGCGAGGAGGGAAAAACGAATGTTGCCCAAAAAAAAACGCCGGGTCCTTAAGGGGTTAAGGCAATTGCATCAGAGACTTTCCCTAGTATGTGCACAAAATTGGGGACATAGCTCTGATAAGGACGGCCCCAACCAGAACCGAAGGCTAGTGCATCCCTGTAACATCTTATTTGTAGATGTTCCTGATGCGTTTTCTTCCCAGATGTTGGTAGGGATTCATCTGGTGAGCAGTATAGATTTAAATAATAGCCTTTAATTGTGGTTACTGTTTGACATTAGTGGCACAAAGTAAGTCCGTTAACAGAGGGTGTCAATATATACTAGACGGTTTAAACCTGCGCCAGATTTATCAAAACAATGGCTGTGGTACATTTTCAAATGGAAAGCATATAAATAGACTGGCTGACCTGGGAACAGTGTGCAAGTCCTGATGTTCCTCCAATCATCTGTACCGCAGGAGGGAAAAATCCAAAATGTGGACCAGCACAAAATAAAAGCAGCAAAATGTATTCCAGGTGGTTAAACACATTGGTAGATTGTCTAGTCCAGGGATCCCCAACTCCAGTCATCAAGGTCCACCAACCGGTCATGTTTTCTGGCTTTCCTTAGCATTGTACATGGGATATAATGATGCTGCACAGGTGAGTTGATTACTGTCAGTGCATTCTGTGGGAGATCCTGAAAACGTGACCTGTTGGTGGGGCGTGAGGACTGGAGTTAGGGAACACTGGTCTAGTCTAAGATTACTCTAAGGCTATGTTCACACGGCTTATTCCCGGCGTAATTGCGGGATGGATTTCACCCCGCAATTACGCCGTGTGCTCTGGGGGGGGCCGGCATCCCGCCAGCCCCATAGACATTCATTATCCACGGCGCGTATACCGCCATGAATAATTGACATGTCACTTTCTACCCCCTTGCCGTATTTCACAAGCGAGGAAAGGAGACGTAATCCATAGTTCTGTGAGAACTGTGGATTACCGTAATGACTGGGACGGATTTCAGCTGTAATTTGCGCAGTACGCCGCGAATTACGGGCTGAAATCCGTCCCAAAATAAGCCGTGTGAACATAGCCTAAGAGTATGTTCACATGGCGTCTTGCGTCGCGTACCTGTGCGTGCAGCAAGACTCCATGTGTTTAGAAGAACGCGCTGATCAATGCATTCCTCCAAAGCGCAGACCGGCCCATTCACTTTCATTATCACTACCGCGTATGCGCTGGAGAGAAGTGACATGTCACTATTTTCTGCCGGCGTTCAATATGCGGCAGGGAAAACGGCAGATTATCATAGCTCTTAATGAGAGCTATGAATTATTGTGTTTGCCGGGCGTATTGCAGTGAACTTACGCCCTGCAAATACACCGCGTGAACATACCCTAAGTGTTACTATTGATAAATCTGTCCCACTGTGTACTGGCGGAATCATGTGAATTTGGACAAGGCATACAAGTGGATTTTACATCTCAAGGGGGTACTCCAGTGAGCAAGAAGTAAAACCTAAACATCACCGAGCTCAATTTCTCTTGCTCTATCACATCCTGCTCTCAGGGCAGCATACACCATCTGGCAGGTTCCCTTTAAATGTCCTATGGATGAAGGAACTGCAGAATAGGTATAGTCCTCTGAAATTGTAGTTGTGTTTTTTAACATGTGAAAGGTGCCCCCCCCCCCCCCCCCCCCCAGTTATCCCACAAATCCTCGATTAGCTCATCACCTTGAGCAATCATGTTCCTCACACCATTCCTGGACGTTTTCAACAGTCTGGAAGTGCCGTATTATCCATTACTGTTAGGGCATACCACTGCCTCAGGGCATGTCCCCACGGCAAGGGTTTTCGGTCAGTTTTTCATTCGGTTTGCGGTTTTCATACCGCATGAAAAACCGGCCGAAAATGAGCACAATGGTGCTCTATGGAAAACCCGTGCAGCAGTCCCCACTGCACGGGTTTTCCGTCAGGCGGTTTTCTGATGGAATCTGTGCTTCTCAATGGGAGGGGGAGGGCTCTTCTCCGCTCATCGCGGTATTTGTCCTGTGCCGTGTGAACGCAGCCTTACAAAGGTGTACATGGCTTGCAAAAATATCTGCAGGGGTTTTTCAGAATGCTTGTCCGCCAGTGAGGGAAGTTGTCAAATGGGACAAAAAAATGTCACCTCCTGTTTTAAAGTTGCTATGTTTCAGTACTGATGCCAGCTCCTATCTGCTGCAGCAAATCACAGGCCTCAGAGGTCATGTGCTGTATATCTAAGAAGAGACCTGGGTTTAAAAGGTTGAAGGGGGAGGTTGAACCTGATGGGGAGAAGAGAAAAATTAAAACAAACCTTTCCTCCGTGTTCTTGGTGATCCCCTCCTGGTACCTGGTCTTTATGCCCAGAAAATGTCTACTCAGCTAATCCCTGGCAAACCGCAGTGTTCACATTAGCCAGTGATAGCTGTGAATGCACCATTAGCCAATCTGTTTAGACCATATGTCAGTTCATTGGGGACAAGGAGCAGCAGCAATCGGGAAGCTTATTGTTTTTTGTTTTTTTTTTTAATTTCTTCAGTTTTGACCCGTTTTACTTATAGTACAACCTCTTTAACTCCTTAACGACCACCCGCCGATTAGACGCCAGGCGGTGCATGTCTTAAGATGTCGCTGCAGGAACAGGAGTTTTGCAGCTCCCAGTGCTGTAACTGCGCTAGGAACAGAGCTATAGTCAACAGCTCTGTTCCTAGAGTAGTCTCTTTAAGTGCCAGGAAGCGGAGGAAATCTCTGATCCCTGGCACTTAACCCATTGATTGCTGTGGTTTATGGCTGTTTATAATCAAAGGGCATTCCCCTGCTCCTTCGGGACTCCCGGTGACCCGATGGAACCCGGGGAATGTCTGTTCATCATGGGGACCTAGAGAAGCCCCAGGACTGTCTGTATAGCAAGCCTGCAGTCAGGGCACACTGTGTGCTGCCTATGTCAGTATGACACAGATTGTAATGTATTAGAATTTTCATGTATGCTAATACATTAGCAAGTGTAAATAAAAAAAAATTCCTTAATGGGATTAAAACAAAGTAAAAATGAATACTTAATAAATTATTGTACATACATTACATAAAAAACTACACATCGACACGACTGTAACAACCCGTAGAATTTAACAGGTTATTTAGTGTGAATGGTGAAAAAAAAAAAAAGGTCTGATGCAATCTATATATAAACTCAACTTACGACTATTGAAACGCATGGAGGCAAACATTTTCTGGCCATTAAGGACTTTTCAGGCTTGGTGCCTAAGGGGTCAATGTGTTCAGCAGTTTTACTTCTTTTTCAGGATTGGTGCAGACAGACTACATGGGTGATCATTAACCCATTTCTGTTTTGCTTTTCCTTTGATCACTTTTGAGTGGTAACCACTATATACAACATTATGCAAAACCTGCTGGTATGGAGATGAACTGACCACCTGCTTCCTTACACAGCATATGCCAGATCTATGTGCAACTGAGATAAGATAATAGTTCTCTTCACCTCATGACTCCCCTTGTTTGCCGTCATTTCATTAGACCCAAGCATGTAAAACAGCCTATAAGTTGGCAAAAATAACAATTAAAAGGGCACTCCATTATGTGGCCGTCACTTTGAGTCTTGAGTATTCTGGTCTTTGAATCGTATGTAACTTGTTTCATTTGTTCTCTTTTTTAGTGTTTGAAGATACTGTGGAGGAGCGTGTTATCAATGAGGAGTACAAAATCTGGAAGAAAAATACTCCCTTCCTCTATGACCTGGTAATGACTCATGCCCTGGAGTGGCCAAGTCTTACTGTGCAGTGGCTTCCTGATGTTACTAGGTAAAAATAATTTTCATGTCAGAGCTCTATGTTCAAATCTGTATCCCCAACAGCACATGCAAATTCCTTACTCCCATAGAAAGTCAAATGGAAGAGCTACAGTACTGGGAGTGTAGTTAGCAGTTAACACTAACAAAAATAAAATGTGTATGTGTTCTGTGTGTTTTTTTTTTTTTTAAATGTTTTTTGAGAGGTAATTTAGTGTTGAGTGAACAGCAAAAAGTTCTGGTTCGAATAGAACCTCGAACTTCTGTGAGTTCGGTTGGAAGTTCTATTCGAACCCCATTAAAGTCTATGGGAGAATATGTTCTGGTTCATTTTTATATCTATACAGATGAGAAGCTGGAATTACCATCCATAACAGCAAACTAGATACGTGGAATAACTTAGTGAAGAAAATTTGGCTCTAAGAGTGACAGAAAAAAGTGGAAAGGCTTGCCCTTGCAAGCAGGGGCATAGCTATAGGAGGTGCAGTGGTAGCAGCTGCTATGGGTCCCTGCATCTGAGGGGGCCCCAAAAGCCCCTTTCACACATAGATTTGAAGACAGTGTTATACAATTACTGAACCCCCAAAACTGCAAAAACTGACTTTTTGGGCACGGAGTATGATTTAGCAAATCCAAGCACTCTGTATAATATAAATCCATGTATATGAGAGTTAGGCATTATGAGAGCCTGAACATTTGGCCAAATAACAGCTTCTGGGTGTGGGAAAGATGCAGCCAGCAATACCAAACTCCCTAACTATTGCTGTCTATGGAGAAGAAAATGCTATCTAACGAAGAGCAGTCTGTACAGTTCAGAGTGAGCTGAAAATGGCATTCACAAGGCATTACAGTGAAATATAGAACATGGTCATGTGATTTTAGCAGCCAATGAGAGCCCTACACCTCAGCAATGATTTTGACACTTCTCTGTGCTCTGCACTGATTGGATGACCGCCAAAAGGGCAGAAAGGCGATTGGATGGCTGTCAAAAGTGAAGAAAGCCAGTGAAAATGGCGTGTCGCACTAGAAGTTCTAAAAATTCGGGAAGTTCTACTAGAACTTAAAGGGGTTTTGCCACGATGTAATGTTGACGTGGGATCCTCCAAAATGGGTATTTAATCACTTTTCTAAATATGTGATTACAAAAAGTGAAGCCTCTGAGAGCTACAGCATTGCTCAGTCCCCCTTAGTTTCCTGACAGTTTACATTGGACACGACCAGGACAATGACAGGATCTGATCTGGCTGCTTCTTATCTGATGACAGGGAACATGAATGAGCTTAGAAGGGACTGGGGGGGGGGGGGGGGAGTGCAGGGTATGAGGCTGTATAGAGAATCCACTGGTTGTAATATAGTTATTTGAGTACACATTGCAGACTCTCTGCTCAGCCCCTCCCTCTGACCCCTGCAGCCATTCATGACCTTCATGCTTTGTTTATCTTCTCTCCTGAACAAATAAGAGGTAAGGAACTCGCTTCGTGGCAAAACCCCTTTAACTTTTCTAGAACAGTTGGATCAACACTAGAGGTAATCTGTCCTTATGTGGGTCAGGCTTTTGGACTCCTTTTTTCATTCTCGTAACTTGTTAGACATGACAAAAAGGTAGGAAACTACAGTCTTAAAACAAGTAGGCCATGGTACGTATATTCAGCCACAAAGCTATGGAACCAGCAGTAACTGACGACCCATAAAGTTTTCATCCTGACTTGTTTCAAGTGAATAGATGAGGCTGTTTTTCTGTATCCTCAATGCACTCCCAAGGACAGATGTCTTACAAAAATGTGAACATATGTAACAATAAAAGATGCCTTCATCTTTTCTGTTAAGTAGTCTATCCCCATCAAGGGCTCCATAGGAAAAAGTGAATTCCAAGCAGCAAATGATTTGTTTAAACACCGTTTAGTTCACAGCTTCATTATACATTTGGTAGGAGCTTTGGTCTTTGCTACCATAGCTTCCCATTTTCTGTGCTGCTGCTGTGTAACGGCCTTCGTAGGTCTCCAGCTCTGAATAGTACCCATGCTGATGGCTTTTAAGGAGCAGTGTGTTACAAAGTGGGAGTAAAGCAGCTATTAGTAAGAGATGCTGCAAGGTATGTACTGCTAGCAGCCGGGTAACACAACGCACTTGCCAATGAAGGTGGAGGCACTGGGAAGCCCTTGTATTGGCAGAAACTGACACTTTTATAAGGTTTCACAGCCCCAAGGTTAGAATCGTGACATTATTCAAAAACCTTCTGTTCCCCTCTGGCAGGCAGTGGAGGGAGCTATTGTCAGGTGGGTTTAGCAGGTATGTCTATTGTAGTGGGCACTTAAGGCTGTGCCCACTACATCATCACACCCTCTCCCTGCTCCCTTCACAGTCCTCATTCTGTAAAAGCAGTGGGAGGGAGTGGATGTCACAACTATGCAGACCGTCTGCAGTGGTCAGTTCTCATGCCTAGAGAACAGTCACCTCCTTAGTATGTAAACCCAGTCTAAGTTACAGCCACAGAAAAGTCATGGTGGGACTGCTAGCAATTGGCACGACATAAATGTTACCGCATGTGAATTTTAGGATACACAGATTTTTATTTTAGTTGCCGTCGGAAGGCCCAAAAGAGTCTTTTGCATATATTCCAATTGTCTTTGATTTATAACAAAACAGTGTATTTTAGTAACTTGGTCACTAGCAAAAAAGCTTAAATAGGCGTCTTAATTTTCTCTTCTCCTTAGACCAGAAGGTAAAGATTATGCCTTGCATTGGTTGGTGCTTGGGACTCACACTTCAGATGAACAGAATCACCTAGTCGTGGCTAGAGTTCAGATTCCGAATGACGACGCACAGTTTGACGCTTCTCACTATGACAGCGAGAAAGGTGGTAAGATAGAGTTCAGTTGTATGCATTGATGTGACTAAATTCTTGGAGTATAGTAATTACTTCAAGACTCTATTCACAGCTTGCTGGCTTTGTGATTGGACTTTAATTTTCATCTTGCTCTTTGTTCTGTATTTCGATCAGCTGTTCCACCTTTGAGTGGGGCAAGTTCCTAATTTTTCTGCATTATGTTCTTACATTTCAGAATTTGGTGGTTTTGGTTCTGTAAGTGGCAAAATTGAAACAGAAATTAAAATCAACCATGAAGGTGAAGTAAATCGGGCTCGGTACATGCCTCAGAATCCATGCATTATTGCTACTAAAACTCCGTCATCCGATGTGCTGGTATTTGATTATACTAAGCACCCATCTAAACCTGGTAAGTATTATATTGTCTGCTAGAATACTTAACCCTTTCAACCACCCGGACATATGGGTATGTTATGGTGGTTGTAAGGAGACGTGTAACAGGATCGCAGAGCTTTGGGGGGGGGGCCTGCCTACGCTGTTTAACCCTTTAGATGCCGTGGCGTCTAAATGAATGAAACAGTGCTTCGGACCGTTTTTCAGCCCGATCGGGACATCAGCGATAAGATCGCCGAGTCCCGATGGGCTAACATGGCAGCGCAGAGCCTTGTGAAGGCTCTGATCGCTGCCATGTTCCTGTTTGCCCCACTTCTGGCCCGAAACAGGAAGTGGGGAAAATGCCATCTTGGTACAGCATAATGCATTGTCTATGCAATGCATTAGGCTGTATTAACTATCGCGCCCCCTAGTGGTGAAGCGCCATGAGGAGACTCCATGTTAAAGTAAAAAAAAAAGTATTAAAAGTTCAAATCACCCCCCTTTCACCATTTTACAAATAAAAACAATAAAATAATAGTTACACATATTTGGTATCGCTGCGTCCGAAAAAGTCCGATCTATAAAAATATAACATCATTTATCCTGTACGCTGAACACCGTAGAAGAAAAAAAACTTCCAAACGCCAAAATTGCGTTTTTTTTGGGGTTATTTCATGTCCTATAAAAGTGATCAAAAAAAGTCGCATGCATTCCAAACTGCTAGCAATAAAAAGTACACTTCAGCCCGCAAAAAATGCACCCTCACTGACGTCCGTAGGTGTTAGTGCAAAAAAGTTATTGGTCGCACAAAATGGCGCCGCGGCGCAAATATCGAATATAAAAAATGTTGGGAATTTTTTACGCCACCAAAACAGAACGGAAACCCTACATGTTTGGTATTGCCGGATGCGTATCAACCTGTAGTAATACAGATAACACAATTTTTACTGAAGATTGAATGCCGCAAAAACAAAACTCCCGCAAACATGGGGCAAGTACGTTTTTTTGCACATTTTGCCCCACTTAGAGTTTTCTGGCCGTTCCCCAGTATATTCTATAGAAATTGAAAAACGCCACAAAAGACATCTGCCCGAAAAAAAAAAAAAGCCAATTGTCTATGTGTTAAAAAAAATAAAAAGTTATGGTTTTTTGGAAAGGAAAAGGGGGAAAAAATGAAAGAGAAAAATTAATTTTTTTGTTTTTTTTTAAAGGGTTTTTAATGAAGATGCGGGTTTCTACTTTCCCCCAAAAGCCCTGGACACTATATTCTTGACCAGAATCTAAATTGCCCATGCCCTTAACCTCGAGATTCTTCACACCGGTTAACCCCCCCTTTCACTTTACATTTATGGTCGCTTTTGTGGTTTCATCTTTTCCAAAAAATGGAATGGATTGTGGCGGGGCATAGGATTGTGGGGAAAAAACATCGGTTGGCAAAGTTTGCCCTTTCACTAAATTTGATTCAATTTGGACTACATTTTCACTATAGATCTCCATAGTCCTGCTGCGGTTTGTGTCGGATACATTTTAATGGTATATGGTCAGATGCCATGGACGAGATATAGAGGTAATAGATGTGATGTGAATGGGGCCATAGCTAAATAAAACATTATAACCTGTTAAAAATCCCTTGGTTTCAAGGGGAATGCACTATTATAATTTGACTTTTTATGTATCTGGAAAAAGTTTTATCTTTAATATACAGGTTCCTAGTTGCTTAACCCCTTAAGGACCCAGCCTGTTTTGGCCTTCCTGACCCAGCCCTATTTTTGAAACGACATGGTATTTTTGGAGAATAACTTTTTGACACTTTACCTATCCATGTGATTCAGAGATTTTTTTTCTCGTGCACTTTTGCTTTAAGTTAGTAAAAAATTTTTTATCCAACAACCTTGTTTGTTTTGAAAAATATAAAATTTTTCATAAAAATTTTGGGAAAAAATTTGCGATTTTGAAAGTTGAAAAATTTCTGCATGCAAGACAGATAATTATTACCACAAAATTTTTTTAAAATGCATCTACCATAGTCCACTATGGTTGGCACATTTTTTAAATTTTTTTTTTTTTTTTTTTTACGACTTAAGGGTTTAAAAAATTTAGTAGTAATTTCTCACAATTTCAAAAATTTGCAATTAATTTTTTTAGGGGACCTCCCATTTTCTGACGTGGCTTTGGGGGGCCTGCATGTTAATACCCCATAAAAATGCCATCAAAAAAAACTAACCCCTTAACTAATTTACAACATTTTTTGGAATTTGAAAAACCCTTTAGATTTTCCACAAAATTAAAGCAAAGTGGAGGTGAAATTTCAAATTTCATTTTTTTTGCAGATTTTAAATTTTTTTATCCATTTTTCATGGAATCGGAAAATGGTTTGGTAAATGCAATTTAAATATCAATTCCCCGGGTTTTGCCGTTTTTAGATTACCCCCATATGTGGCCCTTTGGCATATTTGGCCCCCCATAACCCCAGAATGGGGAGCACCTCTATACTCGGGGTCCTTTTCAATACGATTTTTTTAGGCGCCATTTCATTTTGGGGGACACCCTAAGGTGCAAAACTTAATAAACCCCCAAAAAATAGACCACTATTGGAAACTACACCCCCTTAAAGGGAATATATCCGGGGTGCATTTGGTACTTTTAGACCCCCACGGGTGATTCACAAATTTTTTTTGCATAAGGCTGTAAAAAAGTAAAAAAAAATTTTTTTTCCAATAATCTGAAATTTTGTTTTAAAATTTTCACTATAAAAGGGGAATCCGGGAAAAAAAACCCGAAAAACTTTTTTAAAGCAATTTCTTCCAAGTTTTGGAAAAACCCTACATGGGGGTGTAAACGCTGTGTGGGCGCATGGCAGGGCGTAAAAGGGAGGGAGAGCTTTTTGGGGCTTTTGGAACGCAATTTTGGGTGGGGCCATGCGCATTTGAAAAGCCCCCCAAAGTGGAAACAGGCAAACATTCCAAAGCGCCCCATTTTGGGTTTAAACACCCCAGGGATTCATGGGGGTGTACTTTTGCTTTTTGGATGCACGGTTTCCATATTTTTTTTTTTAGCTTTGGGGGCAATAAAAAGGGGGGGAAAAACCAGTTCCAGGTCATTTTTTTTGATTTCAATTTTACGCTTTCCCCGTGCGTGTAAAAAAGTGATAACTTTTACTATGGGGGTCGGGGGCATTACAAAATTAAAGTTTTTTTATGTTTTTTCTGTTTTATTACTTTACACATTGAAAAACGTCTATAAAAAATTTCTTTTTATGTTGTCCTATTCTGACAGCCATAACTTTTTTATTTTGCCGTGTGCAGAGCTTTTTGGGCTTTGTTTTTTGCGGGGGAGTTGAAGTTTTTTATTTGGGACCTTATGTGGTGCATAAAGGGCTATGTTCATTTTTATTAAGGTTTTGTTAGATGTTTTTAACAAAATCAGCAAACTTGGTATGGTTTTTTATTTTTATTTTTTTTGCGGTCCTGTACGGTATATACTTTTTTACTTTACCGCCGGTCAACGATTACACGATACCCCAATTGTTAATTTTTTTTGTTTTTTCCTTTTTTTTAAAAAAAAACACTTTTTTTTCAAACAAAAATCTTTTTGCCTCCCAAAATTTTTTAACCCAAAATTTTTTTTCTTAGTTTGGGGCTTTTTTTTTCAGATTCTTTTTAAGAAAAATTTTTTGGGGGGGTTTTTATTGTTTAAAAAAATATTTTTTTGGGGGGCCAGGGTGAAGAAAATACCAACCTTAGGTTTTTAAAAAAAAAAGGGCACCTCATATCCTATAATTACTTACTCTTTTGGGGCGCACAAATTTTGGCGATACCCTATTATTAGTTTTTTTTTTTGTTGAAGCACTTTAAAAAAAAAAAAAAAATGTTTTAGTGTGTAAAACAATATTTAGCATCGCTATCTTTTAGAGCTATACATTTTTTTTTTTTTTCCCTTACAGAGCTGTATAAGAACTTGTTTTTTTTCGGGATGAATTTACGTTTTTATTTTAAACTTTGGATTTTTTTAAAGGGTTTTTGACGCTTTTTATTCCATTTTTTGTGCTGCGGGAAAGAAAAATAATCTTAATTCTGTGATTGTTTTTTGTTTTTTGTTTTTTTTACGGGGTTTACCGAAAGGGGGTTTTTAACAGACGATTTTTTAGGGCAGGTCGTTACCACGCGGCGATCCAAATTGGGTACCTTATTTTTTTTTTGATCTTTTTTGGGGCATTGGCGTTTTTAAAAGGGGAAAAGGCGGTGTACGTATTTTTATTTTTTTTTCTGTTTGTTTTACTTGTTTTCACTTTTTTACTTTTTTTACTTTTTCACATTTTTTTTTACTTTTCCCCCCAAGGGTTTAAAAGTTCTTTAGAAACTCCATTCCAATTTAACGTGCAAAGGGTTTTACTGGTTTCCATTAAACGTCAGTCACGATGCCGGGGCTGCCCACAGGGCACGGCCGGGCTCGTGGGGCACAGACAACCCCAAGGCTTCCTCCTTCGTGGATCTGTAAGGAGGCAGGAGCCGCACGGATCGCCCCACCGTGCGCTGCGCCGCGAAGGACCCGGAGGACGATTCCTCCTGCGTCTTCTTTGTTATTGCGACCCGATGGCCCGTAATTACGGGGGTTATCCCGCCCCCCCGGGCGATCCGGGTCTGGGCCGATGGTGGGGGTGTCAGCTTAATAACAGCTGAACCCCGCGCCATCGCGCGAACTCTCTTTAGAGTTCGCGCGTCCTCAGGGGCTATCCCTACTCCAGGTGCGTTTTCCCCCAAACGACCCGGACATGGATACGCCCAGGGGCTTTTAAAAGGGGGGTTAAATAAAATGTTGTATGTATTTTGTAAAAAACTTGCATTAGTTGACAGGGGATTTTTTGGAAATCGAAAATCTTATGATCAGGCTTTGTTCGAGAAAATAAAATTCATATCTGTGTAGAATCAAAAAAAAAAAAAATGTACAACAAGCAGTGTATAAAACTTATTACATTCCCCCAGAACAAAACTCAAGGTTTGGGGTGCTAAGGCATTTTCACACGGTTATTTGGGGGTGTTTTCGGCCGAATACGTTTCAAATAATGAACAATTACATTAGCATTGATTCCAATGTAAAATACACCTCATCGTTCACACGAGGCTTATTTCCACGACGTATTTTCGCCATGTAAATACGATCGTAAAATTTAGTCCCCTTTCACTTGAGGCGTATTTTGCGACGTAAATAACCATAGTAAAGAATGGGGAATGTATTTCCGACACGAAATATGTGCCACACTTTGTGACACGTATTTGAAACGTATTTCGGGACGTATTTGCGGACGTAATTACGTCCGCAAATATGCCCCGAAATAAGCCATGTGAACATAGCCTAAGGCCGTGTTCACACGGCTTATTCACGGCGGATTTGTGCGCCGTATTGAGCGCACAAATCCGCCGTGAATACGGGACGGGGCCGGAGCGCGGCAGGGGCGCCGCTCCCGGCCCCATAGACAATGCATTGTTTACGGCGCGTCCGCGCCGTAAATAATGTGCATGTCACTTTCTCCCCCCGCGGTGGATTTGCCGAGCGGGGAGGAGCGACGGATTCCACTGTTCTCAATGAGAGCAGTGGATTACCGTAATGACTCCGACGGATTGGCGCCGTATTGAAGCGCAAATCCGGCGCGGAATACGGCGCCAATCCGTCGGCAAATAAGCCGTGTGAACGGGGCCTTAGTGTTTCATTCCCATCATACCCCCAACTGTCAAGGATTTCTCCACTAGATTACAATGTGTAAAATCTTTATGTAATACTCTGCCCTGGTCACACTGCAGCTGCTGAAATAGGCACCCACTCACAAGTGTGATTAGTGACAGATCATATTACAAGTTACTGTACTGATAAAATAATTCTCTATCAGTAGAAGCAAATTCCTGCCATTTCTATGGGACAAGTTTGCTTGCTTTTAAAACATGTAAATTGTTTACTCGGATAAGTTTTGTTTCTTTTTGTTAGGTGGCACAAAGAAAGGGGAATTATATTTAAAAAAATTTTGTGTGTTATACCAAAATTTAATGTGTATATGTAATTTGACTAAATGATTATGGTCATGTTTTTTTGTTAGACCCCAGTGGGAGGTTTTAATCCCTTTTCTAAGATTGGAGGTCATAAAAGGAGGGTTTTGGGCTTGTCTTAAAACAATTGGTACATTTTGTAGGCTTTGTTTTTGAGAAGTGTTTTGGAAATAATGAAAAAAAGTAAAAATAGAAAATTTTATAAAATCACTTTGTGTGGGTTTTTTTGCAGATTTTTTTTGGCGTGCTGGGAAAAAAAGAAGGAAAAATAATTTGATGAAAAGCTTTCTTTAATGCTTTCCAGGGGTAGGATTACGTGGAAGCATGAATTTTATTTGGCTTTTGTTATCAAAAAGCTTATAAAATTAAAAGGGGTTAATAAGTTTGTTTTTTTTTGTATTCAGTTATTCCATTTTAAGCTTTTTAAAGTACCGCATAGTAATTTTGTTTTACAAAAGGTGGAAGAAAAGAAAACTCGTTGGTAAAATTAAAATGTTTTTTTTTCCCTTTAAAAATGCTTTAAAACCTAAGAATTGGAGTATGTTCACAAATTTGGGGGTTTTAGGGCTTTTTAGCCGGCCCCAAAAAGTATGGCCTGCAAGTACGGTAAAATTATAGATTATAAGATTTTACTGTGTATTCCCCGAAGCTCAAAGCCTTAACAGTTCTCAGCCAGTGCTGTACAAATTTAGGCAATAGGCCCCAAATGCATGTGGTGCTAGTTACTCCTGAGCCTGAGTTGAAAATGCTGTACCCTAGATGAATTCCTTGAGGGTCTAGTTTCCAAAATAGGGGTTTTATGTTTGGCTTTTCAAGCCCTTTGCAAAACTGAAATGGAGCTTGAACAACCTATTAAAAGGAGGCCCCATTTGAGGTATCCATTTCTAAGGCCTGTGTCAGGAGCAGTCTGGGGTGATGTGTGGGACATCTCTAAAAACTGCAGAATCTGGTGAATAAACATTTTGTGTTTCTCAGTCACCATTCTTTTGGGTTTTTTAAAATTTTAGTTTTTAATTTGAAAATTTTTCCCCAAAAAAAAACCCAAAAACCCTTAAAATTTTTTCTTTCCTGTTTCCAAGAATCGGTACAAATTGGATTAAGTGGTTGCAAATTTGCTTCACTAAACATGGGGGTTTGGGTTAATTTTTAAGAATTTAAGTCATAAAAAAAATAAGGGATTTCTTTGAGATTGAATGTCTGTGGTGTTTGTTCTTCTGTAGATGGCATTTGTAGTAATCAATATTTTTTACAGCAAATTTTAAAACTTTATACTGCAAAATTTAAAACTTTGAAACTATTTATAAAGGGTGCTCCACATCTATAAAATACTTGTTGGTCCGTCAAGGGCATGATGATGAATACTCTCCTCTTGGACGCTCTTGTTTTGTTGCTGCTGTGCCCCAATGATCCCGGCAGTAGCCTTAACCGTTGATCCAATCACAGGCTGAGCGGGACGGGTCACATGGAGGGCCCGCAAAACGGAAAAGAGCTCAGGAGGTAAGTTATTAAATTTTTTTTTTTTTCTTTATTTTTAATCATGCCCCAACAGACTGAGCATTTTGTAGTGACAGAACACCCCTTTAACCACACTTGAAAAAAAAGAATATGGTAGTTTTGAATCATCTATATACTTTAATACATTTTTCTTTTCTAGATGGGCAAAAGGTCAATAAAACTTTAAAAACCAATCATTTTGGAGCAACAAGTGAAGTCAACGGTTGTCTTCAACCCTTAGCGAATTTTTCCTAGCTATGGGTCTGCCATAATTTGGGTTTTGAAATTAGAATGTTTTACCAAAAATTTAAATTGTCTGTAAAGGCCCTGTTGCTGGATGTTGGTTCATTAATTGGAATATGAACACAAATATCTTTTAGCTAGTACAGACTTTTCTATTCCTTAGAATTTACAATTTCTAACAGTTTTGCTGTCTCTAAAAAATATCTTAATTAGGAATATTTTGTTTGCACACACTGGCACCTCAAATGGTGTTCTAAAACAATTGTCAGGTGTTTTTGCTATCCTATCTCAGAGCAGGACATGATACAGAAGATAAAATAGTAAAAATCACCTGACAAGTTTGCTTCAAGTCGCGGTCGGGATGCCGAACGTCGCAGTAAAATTTAGGCTATTATAATTGCTTATGGTCTTAAGACAGATATAAATGTAAGGTAGAGATAACCGGAGACAGGGTTGGAAGAGATGTGTGTTAGGTTTGGGTTACCACATAATCTTAGTTGTCTAAATACCAAGACCTGTATGTGCTTAGTCTATTATGCAGATTGTCCTTGTGTTGTGCTCATTTGTGGTTTTTTTTTTTTTTTTTTTCTCTAGACTGTTGCACTGTGGGATCTCCGGAACCTAAAGCTTAAACTTCATTCATTTGAATCTCATAAAGATGAGATATTCCAGGTGAGTGCACCGAAAAGGTCACGCTTTTGTGCTGTGTACTTTTAAGTTGTCAATGTTCTCACATTGTCATATGGTGGCTAATTGATTGTGAAATTATCAGTGTTCTCTGTTGGAAGTGGTGAAAGAGTATGCATTGAAAGTCAATTTCGCACGTTTTAATAGGTTCACTGGTCACATCATAATGAAACTATCTTAGCTTCAAGTGGTACTGATCTCAGGCTTAATTTTTTGGATTTGAGGTATGTGTGAATTTTTTTTAAATTTTTTTTTTTGGGGAGGGGGCAGCTGGTTTTGATTTGGCTATTAAATAATGACATTAAGGGAGATTGAAAAAAATAACTGTGCTAAATTTGCCAGCCTTTGAACAAAAAATGTAGTATTGATTTTTATAGTTTTGCAGAGGAAACGTCATAGTTTCGCTGTCGACAGTGGACAATAACCGTTAAACCTAAAAGTGTTACCATCTTGGACGTTTATGCCATATATGTCTGATAGGTGTGGGTCACAAAGTTGGGACCCACGTGTAACTAGTGGAGGTTGTCATTCATGCCATAGACATTTGCATGCGCCCTATACCACTCGGTGTTTATGCTCATGAAGGTGCTGGTCATGCCTCTGTCGAGAAAAAATCATTTAAGATGGGAATACCCTTTTTATGATTTCTTTAAATTACACACACACCCCTGCACGTTGGGTTATTGAGGGTTTTGAAGTTATAGCTGCTAGCTGGACAAGCATTCAGCTGACAGCTTTCTAATGGTTTGTGTGCATCTCTATAATTTTCTGGTCTGTGGGGTTGACGAGGTTGTCCGATGGAAGGTTTTTCAATATTAAACATTAGTTTATTTTGGTGCCTTGAATGGGATTACTTGACCTTTTTTATTTTTCCCTGATGGATTCCACAAAGTTCCATCAGTAGGATGAGTTTTCCTAATTTTTGTTTTAAAGCTTCACTATATTTTGAGATGAGTTTATACTATCTAACTAATAAGCTGATGGAAATCCTATTAGATTTTCTTAGCAATGGATTTAGTATTGACTCTCTAAATCCCACCTAATGCTGAAGAATATTGTGTTACTATCACAATTTTAGTAGTAATTGAGTGAGGAACAAATCAGCGGAAGATTGCTGAATGTGAGATGGCCCCCTGAACTATGGTATTTTTTATTTTTCAATAATATTTGTAGTTTGTGTGGTGTGTGTGTTTGTGTATATTTAGCTAATCTTTTATCTATCTATCTATATCTCTATCTATTATCTCAAATTCTATCTATTCTATTATCTATATTTATTCTATCTATCGCTTTTCTATCTATCTCTATATCTATTCTATATTCTATATCTATCTAATTCTCTTACTATTATCTGTGCTATCTATAATCTATCTATCTCTACGTCTATCTATATCTATCTATCTATCATTCCTATATATCCATCTCTATCTATCAATCTCTATCTATCTATCTCTATATATCTTCTATCTATTCTCTCTATATCTATCTCTCGCTATATGCTATCTCTATATCTTCTCCTTATATCTATCTATTGTATCTCTGTCGTATCTTTATCTATCTCTATCTATCTCTATCTATCTCTATTTCTATCTCTTTTCTATCTCTCTCTTCTCTTCTATCTTATTATCCTCTATCTATCTCTCTATCTATCTCTTCTATATCTATTCTCTCTCTCTCTTCACTCTTATTCTATCGTATACTTCTCTCTTCTCCCTATATCTCCTTATATCCTCTCTTCTCTCGCTCAATATTCTCTTCTCTCTCTTATATATCTCTCTCTAATCTTATGCTCTCTCTATCTATATCCTGTATAGATCTCTATCTGCTCTTTCTATATATCTCTCATCTCTACTCTCTATCTCTCTTGATCTCTTGTCGCTCTTCTCTTCTATATATCTATAAATTCATCTCTCTATCTTCTATTCTCTATCTATCTCTCATCTCTCTATATCACTTATCTCTCTTATCTCTCTATCTCGATCTCTATCTTATCTCTCTCTTCTTTCTTCTATATACTCTCTCTCTCTATATCACTCTCTCTCTATATTCTCTCTCTCTATATCTCTCATCTCTAACCTTCTCTCACATCTCTATTAGTGCTGCGCTCGTCTCTCACTATTATCTCTCTCTCTTCTCTCTATATCTCTTTATATACTCGCTCTCCTCTCTCTCTATATCTCTTTCTCGCTGTGATATCTTCTTATATCTCTCTCTCTCTCTCTATCTCTCTCTCTATATCTCTCTTTTCCTCTCTATATCTCATCTCTCTTATATCTCTCTCTCTCTCTATATCTCTTATATTTCTTCTGTCTCTTTTCTATTCTCTCTTTATCTCTCTCCTCTATTCTCTTCTCTCTCTATATTTCTTCTCTCCTTCTATATCTCTCTCTCTCTTATATCTCTCTGCTCTCGATCTATAATCTTCTCTCTCTTCTCTATATAGCTTCTCTCTTCTCTCTCTCTATCTATATCTCACTCTCTCTTCTTTATATATATCTCTGTCTCTCTCTATATATATCGCGCGTCTCTCTCTCTATATCTTCTTGACTCTCTCTATATCTCTCTCTCTCTATATTTCTCTCTCTTATCTCTCTCTCCTCTATATCTTCTCTTAATATCTCTCTCTTCTCCTATCTCTCTATTCTCTCTCTCTCTACTCTCTCTCTCTCTATAGATCATCTCTCTCTATATCTTCTCCTATCTCTCTCTACACATACTAACATCACTATCACTCTCTCTCCCTTCTCAATATCTCTCTCTCTCCATCTCTCTCTTACTTATACTCGCTGCTCTCTCTCTCTCACTCTATCTCTCTCTTTCTCTAAATCTCTCTCTATCTCTATCTCTCTCTCTCTCTCTATCTCTCTCTCTCTCTCTATCTCTCTCTCTATATCTCTCTCTCTATATCTATCTCTCTCTCTCTATATCTCTCTCTCTCTCTCTATATCTCTCTCTCTCTCTCTATATCTCTCTCTCTCTCTCTATATATCTCTCTCTCTCTCTATATATCTCTCTCTCTTCTCTTATAATCTCTCTCTCTTCTCTATATTCTCTCTCTCTTCTTATATCACTTCTCTATCTCTATCTCTCTCTCTCCTCTATATCAACTCTCTCTCTATATCTCTCTCTCTCTATATCTCTCTCTCTCCATATTTCTCTCTCTCTCCATATCTCTCTCTCTCTACATATATCTCTCTCTATCCATATATCTCTCTCTTCTATATCTCCTCTTCTTCTAATATCACTCTCTTCTCAATATCTCTCTCTCGTATATACTCCACTTAAATCTCTCTCTCTTGTATATCTCTCTTCTCCTCTATATCGCTCTCTCTCTTATAATCTCTCTCTCTCTATATCTCTTCTTTCTATATCTACTCTCTCTCTATAACTCTTCATCTCTATTATCTTCTCTCTCTATATCTCTCTCTCTCTATATTCTACTCTCTATATCTTCTCTCTCTCTATCTCTATATCTCTCTATCTCTATACTCTCTCTATATCTCTCTCTCTCACCTCTATTAAACTCTCTCTCTCTCTCTTATATCTCTCTCTCTCAATATCTTCTCTCTCTCTATATCTCTCTCTCTCTATATCTCTCTCTCTATATCTCTCTCTCTATATCTTCTCTCTTCTTATATCTCTACTCTCGAGTATCTCTCTCTCTATATCTCTCTCTCTATATCTCTCTCTCTATATCTCTCTCTCTATATCTCTCTCTCTATATCTCTCTCTCTATATCTCTCTCTCTATATCTCTCTCTCTATATCTCTCTCTCTATATCTCTCTCTCTATATCTCTCTCTCTATATCTCTCTCTCTATCTATCTCTCTATATATCTCTCTCTCTATATCTTCTTCTCTCTCTTATCTCTCTCTCTCTGATTCTCTCTCTCTCTGTCGTCTCTATCTCTGTCTCGTGATCTCTCTCTCTCTCTCTCTAATATCTCTCTATCTCTATCTCTCTATATCTCTCTCTCTCTCTCTCTCTATATCTCTCTCTCTCTCTCTATATCTCTCTCTCTATATCTATCTCTATCCTTTTAAGGGAGAATGTTGTCTTATATATTTTCAGTACAAATAGCATTATACTGCTGCACTAATGCCTTAAAAAAATTAATCTAATTAGTTTATCCATGGAGGACACACAGCAAAGATATCAGATTTCAGTTGGAACCCAAATGAGCCGTGGGTTATCTGTTCAGTGTCTGAAGACACCATTATGCAGATTTGGCAGAGGGTAAGTTCATTAGGATTACTGTACATATATATTGGAGCATTTAATAGCAGTACAAGTAATATTATGAAGTATTTAAGTTATCTTATGGTCAGATGATGTGAATTTGCTTATGTGTTTGTGTGCTTTGTATATTTCAGGCTGAGAATATTTACAATGATGAAGAACCAGACAAACAACCTTCTGAATTGGAAGCACAGGGATCTTAGATTTTTTTTTTTTTTCACTTTTTTTTTTTTTTCCATTTGTTTAACAATGCAGACTTCCACACAGTATAAAGTGGTTGTTATTCATTTAAGTTAAGTTTTAATCTTTTTGATGAATGAATACAACACACTTTGCCAATTTCCCTATGTATTGTATTGTATTAAACATGTTTTGTATTTGGCACAACGCTTGTGAAATGGTTGGTGGAATAAAGTTTTCTTCCTGTACTATATTTGAATTCAGCGTTTTGAATATGAATTAGTAGTGAAACTGTAAATTTAATGCCGTTCAGTAGATTATAGCACACTACTTTCTTTTTTTACAGACGGGTAATTTTATTTTTGGGAGTGCTTGTCATTCTAGATTGTTAGAGGTTATGACTTACATTATATTTTTCATATAGATTTTTTACTCTAGGACCCATAATTCTCCCTATTTATCTACTAGGACCCATAATTCTGTTGGCTACTACAGAATTTATTCTATTTTCACATGACTGGGCCTGTGCAAACACACTAGATGTGGCATCTGACAATTCGAAGTTCTCACCATCCAGCAGCAATTCCTTAGAAGCCACAGTAGCCAAGATAGTGATGCACCTGATGCAGCAGTCTGTTGTATACAGCCATTGTATAGCTTGTGAAGAGTCCGGGTTCCTCCCCCCATTACAACACTTTAGGGCTTGTTCACACGGAGTTTTCACTCTGTTACAAGCGCTTTAACGATCCGTCTTGGGGTCCGTTCTGCCGGTCCCCAAGACGGTTCTAACAATTAGCAGTGAGATTCTCACTGCACTGAACACGGAGCGGCGTTCACATGAGGAATAGCAGCTGCGTGTTTTAAAAGCGCAGCTCGGGTCCATATTGAAAAGAATTGACATGACACTATTAAAACACGCCAGTCTGCGATCCTCATGTGAACGCCGCTCCATTGTTTCAGCGCAGAGTTGAGATCTCCACTGCTAATTGGTTTAGACCCGTCTTGGTGCCCGACAGTGGCGGACCCGACGACGGATCCCTAAGCGCTTATGAACACGGAGTAAAACTCCGTGTGAACAATCGCCCTTAGACTGTATGGAGTTTTATGTGAGATTTTTCTCAGATAGGAGAAAAATGATGTGAACAAAATAGCTGATACATCCAAGTTCTACTATGTGAACGAGGCGGGACATCGGCTCATGACAACAGGCTGCAAACTGCTTTATTTGGGCGTTAAATACTCCTGAATCTTAAAGAATAAGACACACTGCTGGCTGTTAACTAAAGCTTGAACCTACCGCTTACAGCAGGAGTTGTAGCCTGCTCTGGACCCTGCTGTTAACCCTTAAAGGGGATGTATCGCTTCCTTACTTCGGCTGATTCACACTTCTCTTAGCTTCCCAGCTCTGTGAATGCAGGGGCGTTTCTCCCCCTCCCAGCTGGATGACATCATCCCCCCCTCTTCACTGCTGGCCTGAGAATCTATGATCTATTAAAATATAACATTTACTCAGTAGGCTGAACACCGTAGAAGGAAAAGAAATGCCAAACGCCAAAACTTCAGCATTTATGTAATTTCACATCCCCATAAAAGTGGAATAAAACATGTTAAAGTTGCATGTATCCCAAAATGGTACCAATAAAAACTATACTTCAGCCTGCAAAAAAAAAAAAAAGCTTTCAGCTCCATAGGTTGAAAAAGTTATTGGTCTCAGAAAATGGCGCTGCAGTGCAAAATTAAAGTACTAAAACAAACTACACATTTTTTATCTCCAGAATTGTACTAAACTGCAGAATACAGATAACACATAATGTATACTGAAGAGTGAGTGCCCATTTAAAAGTCAGCATTACATTTTTTTCCTCCATTATCCCGTTAAACTTTTTTTTTTCTGGTTTTCCAGTACATTATATAATTATATGGCATAGGCACTAGTGAAAAGTACATATTTTCCTGCAAAAAAACATGCCTTTATACAACTGTAGAAAAAAAAATTAGTTACAGCTCTTAAAAGGTAGGGAGGAAAAAACACAAAAAAGGAAAAGGTTAATAATGGGAAAAGTGTACCGGTTTAGTGGGAAATACAAAAAAAAACACCTTCACTTTTTTTTTTTATTTTTTTTTTTCTTCACCAATCATCTCGCCGCAGATTTATCATAACCTATACAGTCATTTGTGTTCCTCCAAGCTATGCCAAAAATAAAATGTCTCTGATGCAAAGCGTCATGTACAGTACTGAGTAAGATAAGTTGACATGCTATAATTGTAGTACAAAACGATTCTCTTTCTTTACCACTTTGGAGTGCGCGTTGCTAGTGACTGGACAATGGATCAACTGAAAATTTTACATGGTTCCCAGGCCCCCCACCCAGAAGTTTGTCGAAGACTTTATCTTCTAAGTCAGATTTCAAGTGAACGCCAAGCTGTTGTTTTAAAGGAAATCTGTTTCTAGACAAACATGCTAGTACAGGTTCCAGAAGCCGAAAGCCAGGGAGGGGATTTATTCCACCCTCGGTTTAAAATAAAATGATGTACTTTTTCTATTGTTATAAACTTGCAAGAGCTTAACAGCCACTTATCTCCTTAAACAAATTCCTGATGGAATTTATTTAATCTGCTGCTCATTTTCTGTTCAGGAACTGTCTAATGGGGTACTTAGAAATCTGCTGTGTCTTCTATGTCCTACTCCCATTATCCTTCACAGAAGTTCCTTAATGTAGTACAAAAATAAGCTGGGTCCAGCTCATCTAGACATGAGTCCTTTTTTCAAATTATCACAGAGAAAGTGGAGAGCAGTTCTGATTTTTACCAAATTAGCAGGAAAATATTGGCACACAATACTATAGGAGAATTATGATGCCATAACTGGAAGACTTCTGAGCATTGATCACTCAAGAGTGCCTTGCTTACAAACGGGTGAACATCTCTTGCCCACAAACTTATTTGGGAATATTACTAAACTTAAGTTAGCAGATATGTTTTATCCTTGACCCCAAAAAGCAGCTAATAGTTTAGGAAGTAGAGTCTTTAGTTAGATGTGTTATGCTTTAGAATGAGGTCACTATTAAATGTGACCTAAGTATTGGCAAATTGTCAATTGTTGGAAAAATAGCACTGGGGTTAGAATTTTGTGCAGCATTTTTACAGAATTTATAAAAAAAATTGTCCCTAAATTGGGGTTAGTGTTTGGGTTGGAATTAGAAATACTGCTAGTTCTATTATGGTTGAAGTTAGAATAAGACTTTTAGAGTTGGGATTGGAGTTTTAATGAGCAGCAAAGCGCCAAGATGTACAAACTCAAGTTGCCAAATTCCTTTACTGCTACTTTTGTTGCATCTTTCTTTTGAACTCTCAAGCTGATGTTTTTAGCACATATTTTTTTTTTTTTTTTTTTTATTTACAAATGTGTTTATTAAAGATTTCCGAAGTAAATAAGAAAAAAAGGGAATAAGACCACATAAAAAAACTACAAAGACAAAAAAAAAGGAAAAAACAGTGGCATAAACTCCGGCAGCCAGGCCCGATCAGGTTAAGACGAGATAAATCCTTTTGGTCATGACATGTCGCGACCTGCCAAGTCGACCAGGACAACACATTACAAGGGGGTTACATCCAAATTCAAGGAACTAGCAAAGGAAAACAAACGAAACGAGAGAGGGAAAAAAATAAAAAAAAATCCCCCCCAAAGCTATGACATCTCGGCAAATTTTTTAGAAAAAAGTTTAAAGGCCTGTTTCTAGCTGGGGGTCTTGCGGGGGTTTTTCAGGGGGTATTCAGGCTTTTAAGACACGGAAACACCTATTAATCAGTAAACGAACCCCTAGCGTTCCAGCAACTCGTTTTTTAGAACCATTTAGTGTATCAAAAGGGGGGTAACCAAGTGTTTAAACCTCGTTGCAGATAAAAATTTCCTTTTTAAAAAAGGGGACCAACAACTGAAAAGCTATCGTTTGGGTCCCTTGCTGTTCTACCCCCCTTCGTTCCATCTGAAAATAGTGTTTCACTTGTCCCCACACCTCTCCTACCCTAGACTCTACTTCCAGGGGTGATTGAAAGGCTGCGTTTTTGGGCTAACGGCAATGTGTAACAAACTTGCAGTTTCCTCAACCCCCGTGAAGTCAGGGAATAGGAATTTGTGTGGGCAATTGGCAAAAGGTTCCCACCTCTTCTCAGAATGGGTTTGTGCCCCGAACAACTGGAATCGGACACCCCCACTTTCCCAATACAAAAGGGTCCGTTTTTGGGCAAATTGAATTTGGGAAATGCACCTTATGTTGAGGGGCCTTTGGGGTTTGGGGGGAATTTTGAAACCTAGAGGGGTGGTGAATAAATAAAAGTGGTCCCCCTCCATTTTTCTTTTAGACAGCTTTACCAATCGTTCCACCCCCTAAAAATTTTGGGGTTATCCAGACCTGGAAACCCTTTTCCCCTTTAGAGAAAAGGCCCAGCCCCTCTACTAGAGTATCTGAAAACCAAAGTTTTGGAAGAGTGGAGGGGGAGTGCACATGGGGGGGGCCCTTTAATCTCATAAAGGGAATTAACGGGAAACTCCGCTTGATTTGGGAAACCCCGATTTTAAGAAAACCATGCCGCCCATGGGAAAATGTGTGGGTGGAAATTGGTGTAGGCAAAAGGGTCTTCCAAGAAAAGTGGAGTTGCTTAGGGATTGAACAGGTGTCCTACTGTGTGATACCCACTGACTTAAAAAGTAAAGGGTTTATTTTGCAAGCCTTGAAAACTCGGGGGCCCCTTAGGGCAATATTTACTGAGCAGCGTGCAACTTGAATATTTGCGGCATTTTTTAAAAGTCGCTATCGTGTCGCGCAAAAAGTATAAAAGATTGATTCCAAGGTTTATAGGAAAAACCGGGGTATGCGCAGGCCGACAAAACCAGGGAGAGGCAGTCAAGGTTCTAATTCCGTGTTAGACGAAGTTTTTTTATCCAGTCTATGAAATGTCTAAGGTTGCGGGGCCCAGATTATCCTTGAATTCAGGAATGTTCATTCCACCCCCTTTTTTGGGGAACAACTTGCCGTAGAGATTCAGGTTTTAGGCCAAAAATTTTGTAAAAATTGCTTGGTGATATTGATATTGCGTGTTTCCAAAAATGTATGGTTTGGAGCGGTATAAATTTAGGAAAATCTCATGCGAAATTAAGGGGCCTCGGGCAAAGATGAAAGGGGTAATTTAGCCCTTTGTTTTGTTCTCTAATTAAAATATTAAGGGGGGTAGTTCGGTTAATATTGAGGGGGGCGTTTTTTCCTAGGTTTCCCCAAATATTTAATGGATTTGGTACGTTTTTGCAGCGAGTATCTGGGTGTGTTGAAAGGCTTGATTTGGGGGATAGTCTTAAATTTGGTTTTATTTTTTAATTTTTTGAATGCATCTAGAAAGATACGGAGTTGGGAATTTTTTTGGTATTCCCTTTCAGGGTTTTTCAAAAAAGAAATAGGGTCACAGCAAACAATCCAATTTAATTCCTGAGTTTTCCCGTATCCTTCAAAGGTCGAATAAGTCATTAAAAAACTAGCTGGGGCTCAATTGCAAAGTTAAAAAAGGGAAAGAGAGAGGGGACCCCCCTTTTCCCCCCGCTAAAAAAAAGGGTTTAGAATGAACCCTGGGAACAGATCCTGGCTTAGGGTTGTAAATACAGGGCTCTCAAAAAACCCAAAACGGGCCGGTTAGGCCTATTTTGTCTAGTACATGGTCCATCAACCCCAGCCAACTATAAAAGGGCCTTTTTCTTATCAACTGTTAACAGAGCCGAGAGAGGGGTGTTGGGGATGTTTTAAAAAACCTAGTCTTAAACCAGCAGTATTTCCTATTTTGCTTACCGCGACCTACCCTGCACAAACCCGACTTGGTGAGTACCGATATTTTTGGGATGAATTTGGGCCCAAAAACGTCTGCCATTTTCCTTGAAAAATTTTTTAAACCCCGTTTGGGGATATGGGGCGGTAAGATGGCCTAAGAAAAGGTCTTTTCCCGGGTTTGGGAATATCTTAAATATATACCGTGTTGACTCAGTGGTCTCAGTCCCATTAAAGTAGGAATTGTACAATCCCAGTAGTGGGGGAAACTAAATTTTGGGGCCTTGAAAAACTCGCCATGTAGCCATTGGACCAGGGCTTTGTTTATTTTTCACTTGGAAAGGCTGTTTAAATTTCTGTGCGAAAATCGCAAACCTGGGTTTTTAAAATTTTTTTCCTTAAAGGCGGGGGGATTTTGACCTTGTTCAACCATTCCTTTGAAAAATAGCGATCAAATTTTCTCTGTTAAATTGTTTAAAATGTTTCAGAATATCAATACCCCCCCTTTCCTTTGACGGTTTTCCCCTCGTCTTTTAGTATTGGCATGTGGGTTGGGGGTGAGGGGCCTTTTGCAAAGTTAGCAGGACTTACCCGATTTTATTTTCCCCCTAAACAAAAAGGCCCCCTTTTTTAGTTTGCCTCTGGGTTTCTCGCTTCTCAAGCCAGGATTCATAGGTTTTTTCCCCCACCATTTGGACTTGTTTCTCCGTCGGGTGGACAAGAAAGGCATTGTACCGCCGAACTTTTCACTCAGTGTGTCATCCAAATTTGGGTAATTTTTTAAACCCCGGAAGGGGTGCCATCAATTTCCCCCCTGAAAACCCTCTTTGCGGTTCCCAGTAAAAACTGGAGGGGGTCCCATGGACTTTTTTAGTTTGGATTCCGCCGCCGCCCTGAGGGAATTTCAAATTTCCCCGTCTTTTGCGGTAAAAGGGGGAACCCCAATTAGTCGAGCCTCTCGAGATTTTATCTAGTGAGTAGTGGAACGGAGGATGGCAGAGTGATCATCTCTTCAAACGACACTCATCTACCTTGGGAAAAAAAATCTTGTGACTTTGGGGGTGTCATTTTTTGGCCCCGTTCATGCGATGGGAGAAAAAAGTATTCTCTAACCCCCGGGTTAAACCCTCCAAGGATAACCCGATATTTGAGACTGGATAACTCAGTAAAGGGGAAGTGACTGGCTGAGTTTGGTTTTTTGGGGGGGGTCCCCCCTCGCTTCGTCTTCCAAGTTGGGGACCACGGCTTAAAGTCTCCTCTATAAAATTTAAAACCCCTTCTCCTTTTAAAATTTTTGGGGATCAGTTGCCTAAGAAATTCTTCACTTTTAGTTTTGGGCCCTATATATTGTGAAAAGAGAAGTCTCTTCGGAAAATTTTTAAACTTGGTGTTAACCCACCTTTCCCCTGTGTGTGTTATGCTGGACTACTGCCTGAAATGTTTGCTGTTAGGGGGAGGAACCGCTTTTTGGTTTTTGCTGGGGAATATCACCCGTCCCACCCAAGCCCTTGCATCCTATTGAAATCAACGTCAGACAAATGCCTTTTTTGCAGAAAGGATGTCAGCCTTGAGGCCCTTAGGGGGTCTTAAGACCATCCCCTTTGCTTCTCGGGAGGCAGACCCCTTTCGTTCCATGTTACAATCTTCATTTGTAGGGGAGGGGCCGGGGCCCCAAACGTAACATCGTGTGGTGGGAAAAAATACTAAAATAAAACTAGAACCCAAACCCCAATAACTACAACCGAGGCACACTGAAGAGGAGTCGTTACAGTATCACCTCATAAAACGTGCAATTGGACTTCACTTTTTTCCCCTAGGGATGAGCAAAAGTCTAAAGATAACCATATAAATCTTGGGAGTATCCCCGGGCAACGGGGGGTTTTACCCCCGTAACCCATTAACATGGTGTAAAAAGGTAAATCATTTCCCAAAACATGGGGTTATTTTCCGATGCGAGAGTAACACTTTTGTCGCAAAGACTCGTGCTTATAAACTCGGGTGTAGCCCGTCAACCCCCCCAAACCACCATAAAACATGGAGGGGGAAGGGGGGACCAAGGGGGAACACTCGGCACAGGGAGGGAGCTCCAATCCTCGAAGGCCGGAGACCATAAAGTCAACACAAAGGTACCCCAAAGGGAAAGCCAGATAAACACAACGTGTCATTGGATGGGGTTTTATCCATTAACACTTTAAGGGGGGTGATGATGGCGATCCAGATCTTTTTGATCTCTGTCACTTCGGCAAAGGGTTGGGAAATCAAAAGGGAAACCCTCCAAAAAGTCTGTCTCTTGCCTGTTCTTTTGGGGAAAGGGTGGGTAGAACATGGTTGTCTTCCGGGGCCGGGGATCTCCTGAATGCGGGAAACAAAAACTAGGGGGAAGTAAACTTTTGAATGGGCGATGGAGGTCTGGAGTTGCTTGGGCCCGGTTTTCGAGTACTTCCTACTTCATCAGGGGAAAAGGAAAGTTGACGTATTTTCCATTTCTTGGAATATCTTTAGGATTGCGGGATACAGTAGGGCAAATTTGATTGCTTCCACATGGATGGGAAAATACTGAGAAAAAGGCTTTTCTTTTTGTGACCCGCAAGAAATCTTGAATATGAGGTTTTCCTCCCTTAAAAAAGGGCCCATTTTGCCTTTTGAAAGCTCTGAGTATCGCCCCTTATCCGGAAGTCAAGTACCCTTTCAAAATTTGGGGGGTCTGTCTCTCAATTTTTGGGGGAATTCCCTCCTCTTGTCTTGATCTTTTTAGGTCGGCCCAGTTCGATGGCTCGTTCTCCTTGAAATATGCGGAACCAAGGGCTTTCGGGGGTTCTCTTTCCCCAAACATACTAGGTTTTAAAAGGGGGATAGATTCCCGATTTTTCCCAGGATTCTCAAGTTGTTACACCTGGGTCTATTTTTAGATTTTCTACTTTCAGACAGAGCTTTTTTTCCTGAAGTAACGTCCATTGGACCGGGTTTTCCCTCCTCGTTGAGCTCCTGAAATTTAAGACTGATCCCAGTCGCTCATCGGATCTTCACATAGCACATATTTTAATCAACTTTTATTTTAGAAAAGGGACCCAAAAAGGTAAGCTTAGATTGAGTCCCTCTATTGAGGTTACCTTGATAGGATATAGGGGCATACCCAAATAAAATTGATTAAAATATATGCTTAAAACTTTAGCCTTCAGGTCCTTTCACACAGTGTGGTTTTGTAGTAACTGCAGTGACATTGCCTTTCTTAACAGCAAGCTCCTTTCCTAAACTGCTTGGAAGAGACTGCTGAGGCCTGTGGAAGCCTGCAGGGGCTTATGAATAGTGAACATTATGTAATTGAGGGCAGCAGGACCACAGCTCAGTGCTGAAACTGAGTCGGTTGAAAAGGTGGGTCTTAAAAGGGGTTTTATCGCTTCAAGGATCATGTGTCAGATTATGGGGACAGTAAAAATAAGCACTTTTGTAATAGTTGCATAGTTAGTACGGTTGAAAGAAGACACGTGTCCATCAAGTTCAACCAAGGGTGGGGAAAATGTGGGTGAGGGAGAGAGACTAGGACTTTAAGCCCAGCCTCACCACTGCTTAATGCCCTGGAACCCAAAAGGGCCCAAGAACCAATCTGCTCCAGTGAGATCCCTATCTCTGACCCCAGAGCCTCCACCAGCCAGGATCCAGAATTTTTTCATAGCAAAGTAAAGCATTAATATTCTTTTTCCAGGTAGGATCTAAGCCTTTCTTGAAACTCTCTACAGTTCCTGCTGTGACCAGCTCCAGGCAGGCCCATTCCACAGATTCACAGTTCTTACAGTGAAGAACCTCCTCTCCTCTGGAGATTGAATCCTTTTTCTCTAGTCGAAGGGAATGTCCCCTGTTTTTTTGAGGGGCTTCACTTGAAATTAATTTTTCCCCATACTTTTTTGTAGGGACCATTTATATATTTATATAAATTAATCATGTCCCCCCAAGCCGTCTTTTTCTCAAGACTAAATAAGTTCAATTCTACTAACCTCTCTCTCATAACTAAGATGCTCCATTCCCCTTATTAAAATTGGTTGCTCGTCCCCTTTGTACTCTCTCTAGCTCCATTTCATCTCTTCTATAAACTGGGGCCCAAACTGAACAGCATTTTCTAAAAGAGGAAGCACCAATGCTTTGTACAGCGGCAGAATTACCTCTTGTCCCGCGAGTCCATGCCTCTTTTAATACACGCCAATATCTTACTTGCCCTAGAGGCAGCTGATTGACATTGAATGCTGTTCTGTAGTCTATGATCTGCAAGAACGCCCAGATGTTTCTTAACAAGCGATTCTCCAAGTTTTTATCCCCTTAGGACATATGATGGGCCGTAGATTATTTCTACCCAGATGCAGAACCTTACATTTAATTTCCCCATTGAACCCATTTGCCAAGTGGATGCCCAAGCACTCAGTGTGTCCAGTCTGTTTTCAAGTTATGAGATCTTCCCTAGATTGCACTACCCTGCATAGCTTGGTGTCATCTGCAAAAATCGAAACCGTGCTATTGATCCCTTCCACTATATCGTTAATAAATACATTAAATAAGAGAGGACCTAAAACTGAGGAAGAAGGCTATAAAACTTAACTTTTAATAAATCGATATAAAATACACACAAAAGAGCGCCCTATAAATAAAAACAATGGTTAGAAAAGGCTCACCTAATGGGAAAGAAAAAACTTGATCCCTATAAAGCCCCCAAAATGGCAGGAGCTTTAAGCCCTAGCCACCAAACATAACAGGAGTATCGCCCCAATAAGGGCGTCCTGGCAGGAGCCTGACCCTGCAAACCAAACCCCTATAAATAACCTTTTGGCCCTTCCCAACATGTTTCGATTCTCCAGAAATTTGCATCAGGGGAGATAAAGAAAGCGGAGACCAAAAAAAGGGGGGAAAAGACTATGTTTCAATGATTACTAAAGCCTCTAACAAAAGCTGCCATGAAGTATAAAAAAAAGGGGCTAAATGTGGTTTTTATAAAATCCCCCCCCAAATCCACAAAGAGAACGCCTCGACACCTGGATTTTTTACCAGGGTTTTACCCGGGGAACAGCAGCAATCAGAAAGTAGAATGAGCAAATTGCAAAAGGGGCCCGGGGTACAGCATCTAAACAAAGAAAAAAAGCCCAATTGGGGAAAAACTAAATACAGGTAACAAAACCCAAAACCCCAAAACCACAGGAGAGCAAGTGTGACTCCACCAACTAAGGATCGCAAAAAAAAGCCCCTCACCCTTAGGGGTTTTCCGGCAGTGGCCGGGTTCTATGAGCGCATGAGAGCGGGGTCAGAACCTTGGTTAATCTAAAACAAAGACACGAATGTGTATAAAACCATCTGCAAGGGGGTAACATTTTTTATCTTAAATACACACAATATCAGACAGTGCTATGCACTTTTGTCTGATGACATTTTATAAAAAAATTTACCTTTGACCCCAACTTTTCCAGCTAAATTAAGTCCGCTGTCTGGGGGCTAGGAATTGAGTTGATTAAAAAACAAATATGATTTTTTATACACCATTTTCCCACCGTCCCCCTTTTTTTATGCCTTGCCTAAGGTGCACAAAGGACGACCCCCCTTAAGGGACCCCCAAAATAGTCACCAGAAAAACCTTTGTTAAAATTTGGAATATATACGATAAATCTTGGAAAACCGTTCTTTAAAAATGTCTTCCACCTACATCGGGGACACCAAGACTTACTCAGAACTCAGATGGCTTACCGGACCCGGGTCCCATTGTTAGTTTTGATGTAGAATTTTTATATCACCCAAACCCACACCATTTGGGCCTAGGGGCGGTCAAGAATTTTTGCCTCGGGGGCAGAAAATTTTGCGTCAAAATAGTACCTTTCGATTGGTTATGGAGTTTTCCAACCCAAGAACTATTTTTTTTTTGAGGGGGGAGTTTTTTCCTCGCAAGGGGTACCCTATGGCAGCGCTTGTGCCCCGGCAAAGGGGCGTACCTGGGCTGGGGGAGGCTCCACCGTCTTGGCGCAGTCCACCAACCTTTTTTTCCAAAAGATTGGTTTGTGGTCAATTCATCAATGTGTCTTCTCATAGGGAAATGGCCAAAGATGAATTTGTTGCCAGACACGGGTGCTGAACGAAATTTTGTTAATCTGAGATTCCCCCTTTGAGTTTGGGGGGCGACACTTCCCCTTTTTTTGGGATGATTGATCTCCAAAAAACAAACAGGTATTTTAATGACGAAAATTTATCGAAGCCTACAGCTACCAACTCCCATTTGCGCTGGAGAGTCATCACCCAACTCCCTTAAAAGGGGCTACCAAGGGGGAAAATACCTGGGGGCTAAACCAACGCCACAGCTGTGCGTTTTTAAGAGAGAACAGGTAATTTAGACAAGATTTTTTGGTAAGGGTTATCCGGATTTTACTCTGAGACAGGCATAAAAAAAAGCACTCGCAAATGAGCGCAGCACACTTTTTCACAGCAGGACACCCACAAAAAACTCGCCGAATCTGTCTAAAGCCTTATAGGACATTTGACAAAGCAGCCCCAATTGTCCTTGATCCCTGAAATCATTGGCACATCCTGAGGATGGACCCCGATCTAAGGGGCCAATAGGACTTTTCCCTTCGGTCCCCAATAAGACGGGGAAAAACTTTGCGATCTTCTATACGCAGCCATTATATCTCGCCAAAGGGAAAAGACTTGGGTGCGACGACCGAATGGATCATTCCCCCCGCGGTGAATTTCTTTTTTGCCCATTTAACTCAAAACCCAATCCTTTTTTGAAGGGACAATAAAAAAAGTTCGACATCAATCACTTTTTTAATTTTAAAAACGACATAGTCTCTACATAAAAGTGTAAAAGGGGTACAATACAAGGCAAAACATCGCGACAACTCGACGTCGAATAGGTGAACACCAGGTACATCCCACGCAAGGACACCTCTTTCACGTCACGTAAGAGGGAGCACAATTGCGATGCTAAACTGCCTGGCCTGGTAGGCATAGATCTTTTTCCTTTTGGGAACCGGTAATTGGACCAGCTGCTCTTGCGAGAGAGAGCTTTTGGATTTTTACCCTCAACACAATGACCCCTTTAGGACGAATAACACCTTGACTTCAGTTGTTTCCCATGAAGAAATTAAAATCTGCAAGGGCTTTCTCCTCTAATCACACTGAATACAATTTTTTTTATATTTTTTTTCTTTTTCACACAAATTTATTTTCCCCCAATTTTTTATTTTTCTGGTTTCCTTATTTGTATCTTTACCCCATCTCCCACCAAAAAACCGTACCATTTTAAATGAATGGCTGATGCACCTTGCATCCAGCCATACGCCGTTCGAACTTCCAAAGGGGGTTTGTGTCTGCCGCATGCGCCGCCGTTGCTAGGGCGACACAGTCCTAGCACTGCTTCACCCGGGGGACCGCTCGGCGTCATGTAGGGGCCCCCACGCGTGCTTTTTTAAGGGTTTGACCGCCTCTCATAGCGCTCATAGAACCCGGCACTGCCGGAACACCCATACGGGGGGGGGGGGCGCTTGTTTCTGCGCATCCTTATTTGGGGGAGTAGATCACACTTGGCTCTCCATTGGTTTTGGTTTTGGGTTTTGTGTACCTTTTTTAGTCTTCTTTTCCCCCACTTGGACTTTCATTTTTATGTTTAATGCCTTACCCCCGGGCCCCTTATGCAATTTGTCATTCACTTAGCATGCATTGACTGCTGTTTTCCCCCTGGGGAACCGTGAGTAAAAAATCCAGGGGTACGAGGCGTTTTTCTTGTGGCATTTGGGGGGAAAGATAAAAACCACACTTTACCCTTCTTTTATACATCAACCAGCTTTTGTAGAGGCTTTTTGTAAAAACAATTTTAATCATACCTCTTTAAAACCCCCCTTTTTTTTTGGGCTTTTTGTATCATTTATCTTTTCCCCTGATCGATTTCTGGAGAATCAAACATGTTGGGGAAAGGGGGCCATTTGGTTTTCATAGGGTTAGTGTTTGCAGGGTCAGCTCCGCCAGGGCCGCCCTTATTGGGGCGATACCCCCGTTTTGTTGGTAGGTAGGGGGTTAATAGCCCTGCCATTTGAGGGCTTTATAGGGATCAAGTTTTGCTTTCCCATGGAAAACCTTCCCCCAACCTTGTTGTTATTTAAAGGGCGCCTTTGTGTGTAATTTATATCGATTTATTAAAAGTTAATTTTAAGCCTTCTTCCCTATAAAGGTTTCTTGCTTAATTGGCTTTGAGAATTTTCCCCTAGTGTTCAAACTCCCGGTGATTGTTCTAGTGTATCGACCAAACTGACCCGCCACCCACTCACAACCCGGGACCACCCGAGTAGATTCATTTACCACCACTCCTTTATACATCCCAGCCCGTTTTTTTTTTCCAATACACACGGACTCTAACCCCTTGGATTCTAATTTACCAACAAAAGCTTATTTGGGACAGTGCAAAAGCCTTTGCAAATCTAAAAACACAATATCCACACGCCCGCTATCCCAAATTCTACCCCCTCTTCATAAAAACAGTCATATAGACCCCAGAGCCCCCAAAAAATTTTTTTCCCACAACAGAGTTAAATTACGGCTATAATTACCTTGCAAGACTTTGGGCCTTTTTTTTAAGATGGGAACTACATTTGCCTTGCGCCAGTCTCCTGGTACTATACCAGTCACCAGGGAATCTCTAAATATCATGTATAGGGGACACCGATAACCGAGCTGAGCTCTTTAAGAACTCTTGGGTGAATGCCATCAGGGCCTGGAGCCTTGTTCACCTTCAGTTTATTTTACTTGACTTTGACTTTCTACACTGAGCCAATTAATTATAGCAGATGATGTATTAACAGTACTGGCACCACCTACATCAACTACTTTCTCATTGATAGGTTCTTCAGCTCAGTATATACTATTTAGTATCTCTGCCTTCTCTTGATCACCAATGACCAGCTCCCCATCACAGGTTTTTAAGGGTCCTACTTGCTCTGACTTTGGCTTTTTGGCATTTATATGCTTAAAGAATTTCTTGGGGTTAGTCTTGCTGTCCTTGGCCACCTGCCTTTCATTTTGAATTTTAGCTGCTTTTATCACTTTTTTACAGATTTTATTAAGCTCTTTATAATTTTCAAGGCTGCCGACCCCTCTAACTTATATTTTTTAAATGCCCTTTTTTATTGTTTATTGCCCTCTTAACAGAAGGTAGAAGCCATGTTGGTTTTAGTTTTAGTCGCCTATACTTGTTACCCATAGGAATATATTTTGCAATAAATTTCCCCAAAGTATATTTAAGCTCCCCCATTTGGCTTCTATATCACTATTTGCTAGTAGCTGCTCCCAGTCTATGTCCTGTATTGCGTCCCTCAATAAGGAAAATTTGGCCCTTTTAAAATTAAATGTTTTTGCCTTCCTGCTCTGTTTTTCTTTTTTCAAATTTCAACGAGATTTATTAAGTGAACAATGATCCAAACAATATCAAGATAAAATGACTATGCTCATAAATGTGACGGTTAGGCAGAATAAGAAAACATTGACATCAAAATGGGTATATGTTATGCTTGGAAACAATTAACATAAATTGCTGCATATCTGTTATGAGAGGCAAGCAACGATGCCATCATCAGGAAAAGAAATCCACTTGGTACAGCATACAGATAATTATAACCAAATAGTCAGTCTAGTAAATCAAATGAAGAAAGCTCTGTACAACGGCCTAAACGTTAAAGTGGGCTTGGTGGGCCCGACGTGGGTAAAAAAACCGAGCAAAGAGAAAATCTATTTAATCCGTATGACGAACCAACGGGACCAACAATGAACAATCCAAACACACACACTTTCATTCATACGGGAGGGAGAAGAGGGAGAAAGGGGATGGGAGAATAGAGAGAGGAAGAAGAAAAAGCGAGAGGGGGAGGAGCTTCAAAACCTCACCGGCCCCACACCCTCTACTCAGAGGGAGTAAAAGGCCGAGGAGTCCCAAAATTGAAGCCAAGGCCTCCATGTCTTAACCAACAGCCGGGCTTGGTCCACCGTTGCAGCTAAAAGTTCTTCCATGTGATAAACATGGGAGACCTCGGTGTGCCACTCTTCAATAGTAGGTGGGTCCACCGACTTCCAGTGCCTAAGGATGACCATCTTAGCTGCTTGCAATAAATGCCTAAGGAGAGATTTTTTATAGGCGGAGACACTAGTATCAAACATAAACAGCAATGCCGCCTCTGGGGTTCTGGGGAGGGATAGCCCTGTAATGTCCTTAATGGCACGGTATACTGTGTGCCAAAAACCTTGCAGGGAGGGACAGTCCCACCATATGTGGAGCATGGTCCCATTGGAGGTTCCACAACGCCAACAAACCTCAGGAACTTGCGGAAACCATTTGTGCAATACATGGGGAACCCTATACCAACGGGTCAGAATTTTGAAACTTGTTTCCTGTGCTCTAGTCGCTGTGATGGCTTTATGAGTAAGCGCAAAGCATTTATGCCACTGTGGAAGGGGAAAGCTCTTACCAAGGTCTCTCTCCCAGGCAGCGCAGTAGGAAGGAAGATCAAGCCTATCATTTGCAGAGAGCTCGGAGTAAAGTATAGAGATGGAGTGTCTCGGAGGAGAGAGTTGCAGACACATTTGCTCAAATCTAGTGAGGGGTCTCTGGGCATTAAGGGTATTCCCGTAAGAGGAAAGAAAGTGTTTCAGCTGAAGGTACTGGAAATTGGAGGGCACATGGGCGGAGGACGCCACCGCCAGGCCCGATAACGGAAGAATCTGGTCTCCAGCCATCACCTGTTGAAGGCGAAGAGGAAGTAACTTAGAACTCCCAAAAAAGGAATGTGAGCCTAAGCCTGGTGGAAAGGATGGGTTACCTGTAATTGGTAAAAGGGGGCCTGACCTATCAATTAAATTCTTATACACCTTATGGGAGCAAACCGATGCTAAAGTGTGTTTAACAGAGTAGAGAAAGTTATAGCGATTCGCAAGAGAGGGAGTCCAGACCCAGGGAAGCGACGCCAAGGACACAGGGGAAATGTCCTGTGCAATACGAGTCCATATCTTCCTATCATCCGACATACCATATCCAGTGCCCTGGCATACGCCGAAGCTAAATAGTATTTCCGGCAGTCCGGAAGTCCCAGCCCCCCCAGAGTCTTGTGCCTGGTCAATACCGTATAAGACAACCTGGGGCGAGCAGAGGGCCAAACAAACGACGTAAAAAGACGCTGTAGACGACACCAAAAAGAATTCGGAATAGAGGTGGGGATTGTTTGTAATAGGTAAAGAATACGGGGCAGTATCGTCATCTTTAAAACACTGACTCTGCCAAACCAGGAGAAGCATTGCTTAGTCCAGGAGGCTAGGTCCCGAGTGATTCGGGTAAGCATGGTCTCAAAATTAAGAGAGACAAGGTTTGTTAGGGCTGCTGGGACAGTTATCCCCAGATATGATATACCTTTAGAAGGCCAGGCAAAGGGGTAGTCACATTGCAGCTGAGATAGAACTGAAGGGGAGAGGCCAACACTCAATGCTTCGGACTTAGAGATATTAATTTTAAAATTGGACGCCGAATTTCTGAAGTACTGACATAAGGGATGGGAGCGAAGTGACCGGGTCAGTTAAGTATATCAAAACGTCGTCCGCGAACGCCGAACATTTATATTCCTCTTTAGCAATTTTGATTCCTACTATACCGGGATCATTACGTATTGCGGAGAGTAGGTTCTCCATAATCAGGACATATAGGAGGGGCGATAAGGGACAACCCTGCCTCGTGCCGTTAGTGATCATAAATGGGTCTGAGAGAGTTCATTGATCTTCAATTTGGCAGTGGGGTAGAGAGCCAAAACCTTTGAGATGGACAGAGGTCCCATCCCCAGACGCCGAAGGGTGGCAGCCAACGACGCCCAAGAGATCCTATCGAAAGCCTTCTCGGCGTCTAGGGATCGGACCATTAGGGGGATCCCGCGGGCCCGAGCATGATGTATAATGTCCTTGGTTTTAGGGTGTTATCCCGGGCTTCCCGTCCCGGGACAAATCCCACCTGATCTGGGTGTACAAGATCCGGAAGCACCGTGTTAAGTCTATTTGCTAGCAATTTTGCTTCAATTTTAAGGTCTACGTTCAACAGAGAGATTGGGCGGTAGCTACCACACAAAGACGGGTCCTTACCCGGCTTGGGCATTAACGTAATGTGAGCCAGCGTCACGTGGGCGGGGAACGGGTTGTCTACCGAGACATGGTTAAATGCTCGCAGTAACAAAGGCGTTAACGCATCCCGAAATACCTTATATAATTTATCCGTGAATCCATCAGGGTCCGGACTTTTCCCACTCGGTAGGCTCGAGATCACCGAAGAGATCTCCAAAGCGCTGAATGGGGACTCAAATCCCGAAAAATCAACCCTCAGGAGGTCCACAAGGGGAGTCGGAAAAGCCGGCTCCCTAGCCTGAGCAGGAGATTGTCGAAGATTATACAAATCAGAGTAAAAGGTGTGAAATATTTTACTTATTTCTTCTGTCGTGTGGACCGCCCGGGGACCTAATCTGGGGTATATGCATTTTAGCCACTAGGTGCCTCAGTGCTCTCGCCAATATCTTCCGGCATTTATTACTATATTCTTAGAGATGGCTGCGGCCAACCTGCAGGAATCTTTTCCAAGATGCCTCTAGCAAACGTTTAACTTCTAGCCTGGCAGCAAGTAATTCCCGCAGTGTGTCTGATGATAGGGTTCGTTTGTGTTGGGTCTCCAGGGCAGATACCCGAGAGAGGGCTGACTGTAATTTAGATGCTCTATCTCGCTTCAACCTCGCACCATGCCTGATCAGGACTCCCCGTATAACACATTTAGCAGCTTCCCACTGAACCGTTGGGGAAGTGGTGTCACGGCCATGGTCCCATATAAAATTAGCAATGGCTTGGGATACGTCCGCTGCACAAGCAGAATCCAGCAGTAAAGACTCGTTCAGGCGCCAAGACCAGGATGGTCTGGAGGCCGAAGGGAGCATTAACGAGCAAAACAGGCGCATGGTCTGACAGAAGAATATTTCCCACTGAAGTCGAGGAAATCCAAGGTAACGCTCCATGTGACACTAGTATATAGTCAAGGCGACTATAAACATTGTGGTGGTGAGAGTAAAAATTAAAATCCTTACTACTGGGGTGTTGCATCCGCCAAGCATCACAAAGTTGAAGTAGGGTATACGCCTTTTTAATAGATTTTAGGAGAGCGAGGATTTGCCTGAAGAATTATCAAGAGCGGGAACCAGAGTCACATTCAAGTCCCCACAAAGAACTATGGTGCCCTGTACTAAGGGAATCAGTTTGTCAACTAAGCAAGCAAAAAAACCAGCCTGTCCCTGGTTTGGGACATATACATTGACAATGGTGAAAGGGCGCCCCCCCTATGTCCAGGATCAGGATGATATAACACCCGTTCACATCAGTCCAGCAAGACTGGACCCGATGTACCAGCGACTTATGGAGTGCCACCGCCACCCCCCTAGATCTGGACTCCCGACAGTTAGCAAAGAACCAGTCGGTATAATATTTATTGCGAATGCTGGGCACATGTCCCTCCTTAAAATGCGTTTCCTGAAGGCAAAGAACCTTAACTCTTTGTTTGTGAAAGACCTGGGACCGCTTATTCGGGGAGTTAAGACCCTGTACATTAAAGGAGGCGAAAGACAGGTCTGTCATGTTGTGCAAGACGGAGGGTAACAGAAGGGAAAGAAGCAGAGGGAGTAAGGAAAAACAGATGAGAGAGAAGCAAGAGAAACACAGGGAAGGAAAGGAGCAACACTCACAACCCACTCACACACCCACCCAAGATTCAGGTAATATCAAAACCTGCAGTTGGGTCTACTTAGATGGCTTATACAAGCCAAGTGTCCCTAAGACCTTAAAAAAAAAAAAGGCCCAAATCGGGACTAGGTCCTACTGGGGGTACAAAAGGAGGAGGTGGAGTAGGGACAGGAACACAGCCCATCCGAGCTCCATTGTCTCCCAATTACATGCAGAAAATGAGAACATATGAAAACGGCTAGCCAGGGCATATTAACGAGGAACAGCTAGTTCCAGTGATACGGGGAACTTGTTGACATTAACTGAAACGACGGCCGCGGCTGAAAACCAAAGCTGGGTACCGGGGAAAGGACGGGCCGGACCCGGGGGGAACGGCACGGGAAGGGAAGACCAGGGAGAGGGAGGGAGAAGCATATAATTCTGAACCCCCCATCAAGTCATGTATAGAAATATAGCAAAGTCCACAATGAAGCACAGCTACTCAGCAGGAAACTCACGGATCCATGGGATCAGGAAATGTCCACGTAGCAGGTACGTAGCAGGGTTGGAGTTGGTGGAGGAATCGGTACGGCGCCGGCAACGTCTGCTTCCCCGTGGAGGCAGTCCCTGGACATCAGATGAATCTTGTGGCTGGTTTCTAGCGCTGAGGAAGTCCAAGGAGGGCCAAGCGGGCAGCACAAGATCCTATATCTTTAAGTCCTGCAGCACCGAAGGAATGTCATCAGGGGAGCGGATGGCAAGTGATTTCTCTTTCCAGCGGATGAAGAGGGCGAAGGGGAAGCCCCACCGATGGGGAATGTGTCGCTCCTGCAAGGAGGGGTTTCAAGGCAGTTCGCTGAGCTAAAGTATGCCTGGAAAGATCCTGAAGCAGTAGTATGGGAGTGTCCTTGAAGAAGACTTTCTGCCTCTGGCGGGCACAACGCAGGATATCATCCTTCAGTTGATAGAAATGGACCCGGCAAATAAAATTTCTCGGTTTCTTGGGGTCCAATGCTGGAGGACGTAGAGCCCTATGTGCTCGGTCAATTTCAATGGGTGTGGACGGGTTTCTGCCCAACAGATCATTAAAGAGTGTGGTGAGAACTGGAAAGAGGTCGTTGGACGTGACAGATTCAGGCAGGCCACGGATCCTGATGTTGTTGTGCCTGCTCCTGTTCTCAAGATCATCCAGGTGTTGTTGTAACGCAAAAATTTGTGAAGAGTGCTGGGACGAAGAGGACTGTAGAGCTTGTATAGACACTGCGTGGGATTGTTGTGTGTGATCCAGCGAGGAAACTTTAGATCCCAGTGAAGACAGTTCAGACCGAAAGAGAGAGATTACCTGTCTGCATTCGCTTATAATATGCTTGGCCAGAGCCGACAGATCATCCTTAGATGGTAGAGACTCTGTCAGCCGTTGCAGATCAGAGACTGTGACCGGCTTGTCATCTTCTACAGGTCTAGAGAGAGAGCCAGATGAACTTTGAGAATCGTCTTGGGCAGTATGCATTGAGAGAGCCATTCCAGCGCCATCCAAGACAGACGGTGAGGTACAGTTCAAAGTAGAAGAAGGTAGAGCTGTCACAACAGACATGGCCGCCGCCAGATGGAGAGCAGAAGAAGGAGCACTCATTTCGCTCGGGAACCTTTCAGGTGAAGCCATCGGGCCATCCCATGAGGATCCAGTGGACCAGTGAGGAGAGGGCTTGCTTGGTGAGGGGATGATGGAGCACCATTGAGCCTGAGGTGAGGCATAACCGCAAGCAGAGGGAGAGTCATGGTAGCGGTTCTGACGCCCTGCGGAGTCTGCAGGGTAGTGAGGGGAACTCTGCAAGGGTGGAGAGTTAGAGGCCGGCACGGCCCGTGTTGCCGCCCGGGTGGCAGAGTCCCCAGCACAGGGGTCAAATTGTGCCCCCCTTGAGGTGAGAAGCAGAGGGGCTGTGATCTGAGGCGATGTCATGGGCCTCATTATAGTGACATGCAGGCTGCTGGCAGGGAGAGCCTGAGGAGTGGGCGACAGTAAGCCTGTAAGGGAAGGCACCGGAGAGTCCAGGATAGAGGTATGGGGAGAGCCCTGAATCCCCTGTCCCGCTGCAGTACCTGTAGAGGGTGTTGACTGCAGATCCGGTGTCGCCGGCTGCATCAGGGTGTCCGGTGCCGACGCTGCCCGAGATCCGCTGGTGGAGGGCAGTGGGCTGTCACTTCGGCGCGGGCTACCAGTGCCCTGCAGATGGGCAGTGGCCACAGCTCCCGGCCGAGATCGGCGCAGCTCTTGGAGCGCAGCACATGGCAGCGTGCTAACAGGGGCCGGTGAGGAAGCTCGGGCGCCATCTTTGTCTGCCACGTGCGGAGCCGGTGCTGCGGTGGGCCCGTCCTCGTGTGCCTGCAGCAGGGAGGCAGAGTCCGGGAGACGGTGCAGGTAAGATGCAGGTCCTTCCAGAGGCCGGAGAGTATTCCCGGAGGCAGGAGGAGAGGAGCGGGCTTGGTGAGGCGGGGAGATGCTGCCGCCATGCTGATCAGCTTCGTGGTTCTCCCCGTCGGAGCGGGCCGGCGGGGCGACCGGGTGGAAGAAAGCCCCAATGTCACCCTGGGGGGATAGGGGACGGGTGGAGGACCGCAGGGCTTTGCTCCTGGTGGATTTCCCCATCGCTGTAGGTGGTAGGTAGCCGGATTAAGGGAGGAAGACGAGGAGCTCCAGAAAGCATGTCCTCATCCAACCATGGCCAGGACATGCCCCCCCTGTTTTTCTTTTTTCCAGTTTACGCTAATTGGTTTGCATTACCTCTGTCACTTGGTTTAGCAGATATGAGCTTTTCTGTAAATCTGTATTCTGTTTCTGCTGCTGCTGGTCGGGACATGCCCCCTGGCTGGATCCCGCCCCCTAGACATGCCCCCTGCACTGTGATTGGCTGACATTTCATTCAGCCTGTTGGGATACGCCCCCAGACAGGAAATGCCCCGGCCACGCCCTCTGTGCTGTGATTGGCTGCCTGCACACTCTGTGTTTACTCCCCTCTGAGGTGTTAAAATCAATAGTGAAACCAAGGTCCGCTGGCTCTATATACATCTCCCAGCTCTAGGGTGAATGATCTGGGCAATTACTGGCTGCTTAAGTCACAGATTCCCTCATATAACACAGTCTTATCCGGGCTCCTGCCTGTTAACAAGGGGAGAGAAGGGGAGGAGGGCAGTGTGCATTGCTCCATATAACCCAGTCTGCTGCCTGGTAACAGAGGGGAGGGAGGGGGGCAGTGTACACTCCTCACATGCCGCATCAGTTTAGGCTGTGTGTATAACTGCATATACCACAGTCATACAGTCTCCTGTCTGGTAACAAAGGGGGGGGGGGGAGTAAGTGTACACTCCTCACATGTCTCATCAGTTCAGGCTGTGTGTTTAATTGCATATACCACAGCACGGAGCTTGTGGAGTCTGAAGGCTGCAGACATAAGAAGCATGCAGGAGGCTACAGAGCTGTTATATCCAGACAACCTTCTGCATCCCCTGCTTCAAATAAAATGATGATGTCACAGTTCTTCAGTGAGGAGAGACACGCCTCCTGGGAGGGGAGACACGCCTGCTGACAGGAGAGACTCACACCTGGATTTCAAATTCAATCTCAGAGAATTAGCTGAAGAGCACGAACAGTTCAAACGATAAAACTCCTTTCATTTGTTTTTCAATTTCACCCCTTCCCCAGCCCATTAAAGTGGCAGTGTTTTTTTTTTTTGTTTCTGTGTTTAAAACTAGACAACCCATTTAACCCCTTACAGAAAAGTGACATGCAAGTACGACGGCTTTGCTGGTAGTGCAGACCAACCTGAATGCGTGGGTACAACCCAATAACTAGTTTGACAAAGTTATGGCTAGCAGAACATAGCGATACATAAACAATTTAAAAAAAAAAACTTTCTGTAAAAGTGCTAAAACATTAAAAAAAATATAGATTGGTATCATATGTCATGTCTATAGAAAAGCCACTGTACCATATCCCCTGTATGGTACAGTGTATTTTTTGCCCACTGGTGTGAACTGGTTCTTATCCAATGTACAGGGTTCTTTTCTTTTTTTGTTTACTAAGCAATTGCCCCCCTAATGGATAGCACTTGTGAGCACTTGTTCATCAGCCATCTGCAGGTGTATAATTTCTTGCATGTAGCGCTGGGGCTTAAATGACCTCCTACTGGGAATATTGTTTTTGTCCAGTCATGGAGCTGTGAGTATGAAAACGTGTATTTATTTTTACGTAAATGATCCATTTTTCTGTGAAATATGACACTAGGGCCACATATGGGATATTTCTAAAAATGGCAGAATCAGGGGAATCCATACTGTTACAAAAAATTAAAACTTGATATTTCACCTCTTTTTCGATTTAATTCCTGAGATATCTAAACAGTTAAAGGTGTATTTTCAGCACATTGATTAGCTTTAAACATGTAGGTAAATAAAGACTATTACCAAATACATTGCTGTTCTGCTCTCACTTCTCTTCAGAGTTAAAGATCTTGTCTCCTTGCTTGGGTACACTGGCTTCCATAGGTTACCAGCCATCAATCTTTGCTTTGACAGGTTATATCAGTGGCTAGGATAGTGTCACTCCCTCCTCTGTTCCTTATCTTGAAATATAGGAGAGGATTTACATTACTTACTAACAAGCTTTAACAGTTTAGAGCTAAATAACCTAGTGCAATGATGATTACATACATCTAGCACATATGTCACTAACAGGCTCTGCTACAAATAGCATATCTTATATGCCACTCATTGCTGCAGACAAACCCACAGCCTAACCAGGAAATGTGAGCCTGAAGCTGGTTGTGACTGTTAAACAAGCAGCATTTTGAAACAATCCTGGTAGTAAATTTCCTCAATGCGATTTTGAATACTTTGGGATGTGTGGTTTAAGTTTTGAAATAGGGTGGTTTATGAGGATCAAGTGACGTCGGAACTGAAATGGTCCCACACAAACCTGTTTTGGAAATTTTTATGACAACTGAAAGAATTGCTACTAAATTCATAGGCCTTCTAAAACATCCTTAAAAAATTAAAGGATCTTTCATAAATGATGTCAATATAAAGTAGGCACGTGGTAAATATTTCGCATTAACTGTTTGGTACAACGATCTGTCTTTAAGTCAGAGACACTCAAACTTCCAAAATAGCTAATTTTTTTCAAAATTTTCCCTACAGTTCAGATTTTATTATAAATGAAAAGCTAACATCCAAAATGTACCACTAACAAAATACAATGGGTCCCGTAAAAAAGTCCCAGATTCACTAAGAAAAGTAAAAAAAAAAATTCAGGTATTCCTACAAAAATGACATGTCAGATTTGAAAAATGGAACTTGGTCCTTAAGTGCAAAACCGGCTCAATCCTTAAAGGGTTTCATTAGGATTAGCACCGGAGTTAAAGGTTTTTTTTCACCACAATGATTTACTTGTTATATGTAGGGAAGGGTAAATAAACGATTTCAAAACACATTACTGTTCTGATTTTGCCTTGTTCCAGAGATAAAGATAAATGTATTGCTTTTCTTTTTTCATTTTGCTTTGCTGCGGTTTGTCCATGGTGAGTCACTCCCTCCTGTGTGTACTATCTTAAACAGAGTTCCGTTCCTTAGAGAACACATTTTCACTCTTTAACCCCTTAAGGACCCGGCCTTTTTTTTTGTTGTCACGTTCATTTTTCCCTCGTCGCCTTCCCAGAGCCATAACTTTTTTATTTTTCCACCTACATAGACACATGAGGGCTTTTATTTTGCGGGACAAGATGTGCTTTCCAATGATATTATTCACTATACTATAGAATATACTGGGAAACTGCAGAAAAATTCCAAGTGGGACAAATTGTGAAAAAAAACGTATTTTCGCCATGTTTGCGGGGGTTTTGCGTTTACGGCGTTCAATCTTTGGTCAATCCAATGTGTTATCTGTATTCTACAGGTTGATACACATCCGGCAATACCAAACATGTAGGGTTTCCGTTATGTTCTGATACCGTAAAAAAATTTCAAACTTTTTCTATTTTTGAAATTGCGCCACGGCGCCATTTTGTGCGACCAATAACTTTTTTGTACTAACACCTATGAATGTCAGTGAGGGTGCATTTTGTGCGGGCCCAAGTGTACTTTTTATCACTAGCAGTTTGGAATGCATGCAACTTTTTTGATCACTTTTATTCCATTTTTTAAGTGATGTAAAATGACCAAAAAACGCAATTTGGCGTTTGGAATTTTTTTTCTTCTACGGTGTTCAGCGTACGGGATAAATGATGTTATATTTTTATAGATCAGACTTTTTCGGACGCGGCGATACCAAATATGTGTCACTTTTTGATTATTTTATTGTTTTTATTTGTAAAATGGGGAAAGGGGGGTGATTTGAACTTTTAATACCTTTTTTTTTTTTTGTAATGTAAAACTTTTTTTTTTTTAATTTAACATTGTGGCCACCTATGGTGCTTGATCACGAGGTGGCACGATTGTCAATACAGTCTAATGCATTGCATAGGCAACGCATTAGACTGTACCAAGATGGCGGTTTCCCCACTTCCTGTCTGCGGACAGAAGTGGGGCTAACCAGGACATGGAAGCGACAGGAGTCTTCCTAAGGCTCCCCGCTGCCATGTCCGTTGGTCGGATCGCTGCAGCTATGCTGCGGCGGTGCCGATCAGCCTCAAGATTGGTGCGGGGGACCTATCTTCATTCATTCAGACGCTGCGGTCATCTTTGCAGCAGCATCTGAATGGTTAAACAGCACGGCCGGACGACGCTGCCCATTTGCGCCTTAACGTCCGGGTGTTAGCGGTGATTAGCTGCTAACACCCGGCGGCTGTGCGGAGGGGGTCGCAGAGCGATACCCCTGCAAAGCCCCTTATGGACCCTGGGACGTACTCATACCTCCAGGGTCCTTAAGGGGCTAAAGCGCTGTAGTCTTGTGTACTACAGATATTACATCTGCTGCAGTCATTTCACTTTAAAATCCTCTAAGCTTTGACCACTACCTCTGGAATTCTAAATTTGCCACTTGTCTGAAAGCTTATTATTCATTGTTCAGCCATTCACAGACCACAATGTCACACGCTTGTGACGCTTCGATTAGCTACATATAGTACATGAATGATGGACGTTCACTGTGCGGCCAGGATATACAGGACAGCCACCGTGACAGAACGGAAGCGTTACAGAGGTCAGTATACTTTTTTCTATTTCTAATCATACCCCAGCGGACCAACAAGCTTTTCTAAGTCACAGACAACCCATTGGAACCCATCAGTTGTGAAAAACTCAGGGTGATGTTGGCAGAGCTTATGAGGAAGACACCTACAGGATGGGAATAGGTGAGAACTTGATAAACCATGACTGAGTAGAAACTTTGTCAGACTGATATGATTAACACCTTAACGACCTTGGACATAAGCTTATTTCCAAGTCGAAGATCACCGTTACAAGTCTCCTATGGGGAAAAGTAAACATAAATAAATACAAAACAAGTACGCCATCCTTTTCCCCTTTACAAACACTAAGTGCCCCAAAAAAGATCAAAAATAAAGTCCGCATATTTGGTATCGCTGCATGCGTAACTTCCTACCCTATAAATCTGTCATGTTATTTAACCCGCACGGTGAACGTCACATAATTGGACTTTCAATTATCCCGCAGCCTATAAAATGGAATAAAAAGTGATCAAAAACTCATATAAATGCCAAAATGGTACCAATGAAAACGTCAGTTCTTCCTGCAAAAAGGCCTTACACAGCTCTGTATAGGAAAAAAATAAAAAGTTAGGGCTGTCAAAAGATGGCAATGCATAAATATTGTTTTACGGGATAACCCCTCCCCCCCATTTTTTTTTTTTTTTTTTTTTTTAAGCACTTCACTGCTGGGAACAAAAAAGGTTTTTGTGACATTACAACCCCAGGCCACTACTTCAAGCAGAGAGCTCCTCTAGTGGCTGTGGATGGTGACACAAATTTTGCTCTGTTCTTAAATGTGTTGTCTCGCTACAATGATTGGGTTTTAATTAAAAGATCTTTAAAAAACAAGCAGCTTTGCAATATATGTTCATTACAAATGTCCTACTGATTTTGAGTTATCCCTGGTAGTAGTAGTGCATCAGCTCCTGAAATCCCTATAGCAGCTGACCTGTTGATCTTTATCTCACTGTCTGTCAGTGCTGATGACTCATCTGTTTCTGAATAGAGGTCAGAGCAGAGAGCCCCTCCAGCACAGTATGCTTCTGTAGTGGAGGGAGAGGGAGGGGGAGGGCTTCTGTGTAGCTGGATTAACCCTGTGTGTGCCTGCTGACTCCTGCTCTCTACACAGATTTAGGAGAGCAGAGGTGAGGCTGATCTGTAGTCAGTAGATGGATGACAGCAGAGAAGTGTGTTACTATAATCATGATGTGTCTGTGGAGCTCTGACTATATACTAATAGAACAGATCAGAGGGGCATGTGAACGGTTCATATCTCTCCCTGCTCTGCTGTATTAGTGACACATCGTGATTATAGTAACTCACTTCACAGCTGCCCTGTGTCTGTTCTGACAGGGTTTGTTTGTTGTTGCTTGAGATTTGTATGCTAAGCAGGGGGTAAAGGAACACTTGCATCCACCCTGTTCTGCTATTAGCATACACAGCTTTACAGACTTCTCCACACTCATAGATCAGCCCTCTCCTGTCTCCTGAGGAGCTGACAGTGCAGCTGATCTAGCATGAGCCTGCAACAGACCTAGGCAGGCACACACAGGGTCAACTCTGGCAGCAAACCCCCTCGTCTTCCCCCTGCTGTATAGAAGTTATGTAGGAGAGCTTTGTGTGCGCTGAGGGGAAGGGGGAAGAGGGAGGAGAAGAGGCAGACAAGAAGCACGCCCTCAATTCAAAAATCCTTTGCTGCCAGAAACATTGAGGTAGGCTGAAAGCTTGTAATGAGACAACTCCTTTAAGTTTAATAATTTTACTGAGAAAATCTTAAAGGGAATGTGTTGTCAGAAAATTGTTTAAATCATGTTTTTATATTCAATATTTGTAAGAAATTTTGTCAACTTAATTTTGTGTAGTGTCACAATCTAGATTTTTTTTTTAAAAACAATCCTGCATTTTTGCACATTGATTTCTTTTTAGTTCACAAACCATACGTAGAAGTCAATGTCCACTCCTGTTCACATGCTATTATGTCCCAGTTGCTGTAAAGCAGCTCTCTGAAGGCTGTTAGAAATCAGAAAATAGCTAAGACAATATGTATGAGCTATGCATCATTTAAATGTTAAAATATTGGCAATGCATTCCATTTAAGGGGAACACAGGCCCTAAGAATCGTATTCATTATCCACATTTGCCAAAAAAAACTCCAATGCAGACCCACAGTATAGGAAACCTCACACCTATTCTCACACTGCATTAACAGTATCCATTTACTTTATGTGCCAGGAAAAGTCCTGATGCATATAATAAATGTCTCCAAACACTCCAATTACACCCAAAAGTGTTTTATGTCAGGGTTGGGTGTGTTTTTTTTTTCTTCCCTTTTGTTTAAAGGGAATGTGTAATCAAAAAAATGACTCACGTTTTTATGTTAAACACATTTTTTAATGGTTTTTGGTTATTTTTTTTACATTTTCCCAATCACTTTCAATATTAAAAAAAAATTCTTATGTCCTGCAGTTTTCACTTTGGCAACTAAGCCTAATAATAGTCTGACATTTCCCGTTCTGTACAGAAAACGTTTCAGAAGTCTGCTCATTATCAGTAAAAGCAGGGTTAAGGGCCGTTCACACGGCTTATTTCGGCGCGGATTGGCGGCGTTCTGCGCGCCGGATTTGCGCTGCAGTACGGCGCCAATCCGTCGCAGTAATTACGGTAATCCACTGCTCTCATAGAGAACATTGGATTCCGTCACCCCTACCAGCTCAGCGAATCCGCCGGGCGGGGAGAAACTGACATGCACATTATCCAGGCGCAATACGCGCCATGGATAATGCGATTCTATGGGGCCGGCGGGCCGTGCCCCCGCCCCTTATTCAAGCCGGAATTGCGAGCGCAATCTGGATCGCAATTCCGGCTTGAATAAGCCGTGTGAACACGGCCTTAGACTGAAAGGTGACAACACAGGATCCACCAGTCACAATAGGACATAGTCACAGTTCACCCTCTCCCCCTCCCTGCACACTTACTTCTTCCCAGGTCACAGAGCATGACTAGAAAACTCTCCTATAGAAGTCAAAGGGACTGAGTCTTAAGGCTCCTATGTGCATGAAGTGGCTGTAAAGCATCTCTGTAAATGCTGTTACAGGCAGTGCAGGCAAGAATGCGGTCCCCACAATCATATACAGACAACCAAATTGAGAAATCTACAATCAGAAAAGAACAGCGAAGAAGAGAAGAATGTGGATCAGTGTCTTGATTTAATAAGTGTAAAAAAAATAAAAAATTGGCGACAGATTCCCTTTAAGGTTTATATTACAACATTGCACAAACCTTATCAGATGTAATAAAATGGGTTGTTTGCACAGATACTAGATGTAATAATTTTCTTGATGTATTAATATATGTTTGTAACTTAGACAAGTTCCAAGATCTTCAAAAGCTCCTCAGTCCATTGGGGTTGACTGAAACTGAAAAAAGGAAATAAAAAAATAAAAAACTCACCTTTTTCAGTCTTTGTTCCAGTGCCACCGCTAGTCCTGGTGAAACTGGCTGATCATTCTTCACTTGACCCTGCAGATATGTACAGGCGAGTGGGGTCTTTTGCTAGATATACAATATGTGACCGCTGGAGGCCTGCGCTTGACGGACACGTCACTTGAGCGGCGCCTGTTACATCATCAGCGAGTGCAATGTGACTGGTGGTGTAATTGGAATGAGCAGATTTAAAAGGTGATTTCTATTTCCAGCCATCCATTTTGGACTGACAAGCTTTAAAAAATATTTAAAAATACCCTTTAACGCGTTACACCTATGTTTTGTATGAAGCTGTAATACAGTTGTGCTCAAAAGTTTACATACCCTGGCAGAATTTTTGCTGTGATGGCCTTTTTTCAGAGAATATGAATGATAACATAAAAACTTTTTTCCCCACACATGGTTAGTGGTTGGGGGAAGCCATTTATTGTCAAACTACTGTGTTTGCTCTTTTTAAATTATAATGACAACCAAAAACATCCAAATGACCCTGATCAAGAGTTCACATATCCTGATGAGTTTGGCCTGATAACATGCACAGAAGTTGACACAAATGGGTTTGAATGGCTACTAAAGGTAAAATCCTCACCTGTGACCTGTTTGCTTGTAATCAGTGTGTGTGCATAAAAGCTGAGTGAGTTTCTGGGATCCAGACAGACTCTTGCACTTTTTATCCAGCCACTGACGTTTCTGGATTTCGAGTCTTGGGGAAAGCAAAAGAATTATCAAGGAATCTACGGGAAAAGGTAGTTGAACTGTATAAAACAGGAAAGGGATACAAAAAGATATCCAAGGAATTGATAATGTCAGTCAGCAGTGTTCTAACTGTGATTAACACATGGAAAATCATTGGCTCTGTAAAAAACCAAACCACAGTCAGACCAACAAACATTTCGGCCACAACTGCCTTGAAAATTGTTCGGAATGCAAAGAAAAACCCACAAATAACATCAGCTGAAATACAGGACTCTGAAAACTAGCAGTGCGGCTGTTTCAAGATGCACAATAAGGAGGCATTTGAAGAAAAATGTAAAGTAGTTTGACAATAAATGGCTTCACCCAACCACTAACCATGAGTGGAAAAAAAGTTTTTATGTTATCATTCATATTCTCTGAAAAAGGCCAAGAAAGCAAAAATTCTGCCGGGGTATGTAAACTTTTGAGCACAACTGTATCTCTGTACTTCTTAGAATTTATTTTCAGTTTTTTTTTTTAGTTGGGAAGAGTATAACACGTGGCAGGATTGATCAGACCCTGTCTATATGGAATAATTTTTCCCTACAAATATTGCTTTGGGTTGGGGGATGGAGAACATCTCCGTACATACAGCACCTAATATTGTTAGGCTGTGCACATGTGTATGCATGAGGTCTTAGTTATGGAAATATAGTCATATCAAGCCTCATTGTTTTTACTGTATAAATGTAGCACATGGATGATGGACTCAGGACCAGGATGTGTAACAAAAGACAAGGACTGCGCTATTAAGTATACAGATTTACTTAATCTATACAATTATGAAAATGGCAGATTTACATTTGAGAAAATCCTCTACAAAGTAATAAAGAAAATAAATCCCAATGCCCAATTGTTACAAGGAAACAAAAAATCTTGTGTAAAAATAAAGCAGCATATAGCCAAAATGAGACCTTTATCTTTTCACAGTTCTTTTCTTGTACAGACTGGAGGTAGATTTTCTATGAAGCACCCGTGCAGCAGGGTGTACCAAACAGATGATTGAGAAAGCCTATTAAAATATTTACTAGAACAATGTTACCCAACTCCAGTCCTCAAGGCCCACCAACAGGTCATGTTTTCAGGATATCCCACAGAATGCACTGGCAATAATTACATTACCTGTGCAGCATCATTAACTCAACTGTGCAATGCTCAGGAAAGCCAGAAAACATGACCTGTTGGTGAGGCGTGAGGACTGGAGTTGGGGACCTCTGTACTAGAATGCCCAATATTTATGGTTAAAATATAAAAAATAAATCCAGCCAAAAACACAAATTACATGATGACTTAATAGGTGATGAATGTTAGCTTTGTGGTGGCATGACCACTGGAGAAATGAAGACTCTCTATATGTACTATTCTATGTGGGACACATGGCTATATAGTTGAAGCCAAAAGGCCTGTGAATGTCTGCATAGAAAGGTAGCAGGATACCAAATTGTAGAAGAAAGGTTGGCTAGAAGGATAACCAATACAAGTTTCAGGCCATTTTTGTTAAGCACTGCCCTAATTACAAATGTCATGCAAACGCCTCTCTGGCCATTACCAATAGTACAGCTATCCAAGCAAAAATCCAGAAGTCTGGCAATTTGAAGATATTTGTGTAAATACAGGCCAGCAATTGAGTAACAAAAAGGAAAATCATCTTCCTAATCTTTGCATAATATTTTTGCGGTCTCACTATAATGGGAAGTATATAGCACACATTCATTTGTTCCACAGGAGCATCAGGTGCCCAAGGGCAAAGACATGAAATATGGCTCTTCGTTTTCACTGCTGAGGCATGGATTTCTACTTGGTTCTTTTAATGGTAAGATAGGGAATAGGTAAAAGCTAGTAGAAGGTTAAGATAAAAAATTATAGTCCTATGTAATACCTATATTTCAGTACACTACTTCTAGACGTCCCTACAAGCAATGCAAGTTATTTTGCTTATATGGCTTCTTTCCCACTAACTTACATTAACCAACACTATAATGCCAATAGGAACAGACTAATATTTAACCATGACATTTTGGTTCTTGGTTGCTCTTTTCCCCTGTGTTTTTATAGAGAAAAGTCTAAAACTACATTTCCAGTAGCTTTGCTTTTTGCAGTACAGTTAAGACAACAATGGTCATAACAAGAGGAGCTACCATGCATGCGTTGGCCCGTGCAGAGTCTTGCAAAATATATTAGGGAGGTACTATCCACATCAGCCCTGGATGGAGCAAGTGCTCATGTGTATAACGCTGTATACAGTGCATGAGAACAATTGGTACATGCTCATCCCGAGGGGGAAGAGAGAAGGTTGGGCGTCAACAGGCTCCTGGAGGACATAACCAATAGCAACGATTGCCAAACAATTGTAGCCTTTGGGGTAGTTGTGGAATTTTTTTTATTAGAACAACAATCACTTGATTAAAAACTAGTTTTTCTTTTTTTATTCTACTATGATGTAAAAAGAAAAATCCTTTTGAGTATTAAATCCCATTTTTGAATCCCAAAACATCCTTTTAGCGTCATAGTGCTACTCTTACATATATAGCAATAAAGTGCATGTATCTACAAAACCTAAGTTGGTTATAGACAGCGAGTGTTTATTCAACTGTACTTTAGCTGAATGCCAAGATATTGCCAGGTTTAGCTCAAGGGCAGTGTTGGGGTGAGACCAATGAAATATAGTATTTTTTAAGCAATTAGGATTTTGAGAATGTATTTACATGAAATAACAGCTATATAGTACCCATTGCTTGTTGGAAGAGCACTTGAACAAGACATGGTGCCCAAATTATGCATTAACAAGGGGTTTTTATGGTAAGGGACAAGCCACCAGCTATCATGGCATCTTCATATTTAAAATAAACACACACCAAATGCACCTACCTCCCATAAATGTGGTAACTCAGAGGACACTGCCCTCCTTCTATAATTAAAGAAGCTAGCCGAGATTATTTTCCTTTTTCTGTAGACGTTGGTTAACATGGTCTCCTACATTGTACAGTACAAGGTATAAAAGTAAAATGAAGTATTGCAGACCGTATTTTGCAGACTATAATCACAGGTATGAAGTTAGAACAATATTAATAGAAAAGCACCAATGTAAGCATTTTCCCAGAACTTGGAATTTTGGGAACAACAGTGATAAAGTTGGAAGACTAAGTTGGGAACTGTTGTTCTACCTGTGATGTGATGCAGCAGTTATGCCCATATCAGGAATCAACAGGCATAAAGTGAATGAGGGCTAGGCAATATTTCATTCCTTTCTGTTCAAGTATGACTCAAGTAGCAGACAAGTAACATTACACAATTTAGGTCTATGCCATAAGTCATTTAGAACTGGCCAAGAGTTTAATTTCCTTTCAACAGAACAGACAAAATATTTCCTGAGCACAGTAACTTATACTGTATGCATTAAGAACTACATTAGAAAGTAAAAGAACACCAAGCAAGCCTTAAGGTTGTGTTGTACCCTGTTACCGAAAGGTTTTATGGTTTCTTTTTGGTGTTTAATACAGTTCTAGCAAATTTGGGATAAATGACTGGTAACATTAACATTGAATATTCAGGCAACATAGTTCTGAAAATGGATAGGCCATGAAAAATAGCTCTTTGCACAGCATCATAGCGTAGTGAAGTAAATAGTCTTAAATATTCTGAAGTAATAATTGTAACTATGTTTGTATTACACTGATTGATGTAATACTATATTGTCATAGGCTACTTAGCCGTTTCTTTGATGCAGACATCGATTCTATGTATATACAGATTGTACAGCTCTTATTGAACTCCGTGCTAGCTGAACAAATCAGTCTTTAAGTTACTCCCCCTATTGGTGGCTTTGACCTGCAGAAATGTATGCTTTCAGAAGAAAATCAGTTGCCAAAACAGACCCTTTCCAACTCTGGAAAAACAAATTGGCAGTCCCACTACCGTAATACACACCCTGAAAATATCATATACCATCATGCTCGAGTGACAGTCGATGCTGGCAGGTGGTCCTGGCTAAGAGCACATTTTATTGGTGCTTTGTACTGGATTATTGTACCGTAAATGAATAAGCAGTTATAGGAATGACATTTGTATCAATAGAAACAAAGCTGAGGACCTCATTTCAACTAATTATTACATACGAAAAGCCTATTGGCATGCTGCATAGATGTGGGTTCAAAAATATTATTTCTACAGCTGTATCTAATAAATGTCTGTTATGTATATTTATATTCTATTTTCATTTCTCTTTCAAGCTAATAAATCCAATATATATATATTTATATTCTTATTTTTTTTGATTGAGTCATGCATTTTACATTTCAAGGTCACTGGGGAGTAGGGCTTCTGCGGGTGCCCCCATAACACTTGATGACTAATCAGATATTTTATTTTTCCTGCATAAGGAAATTGAAATGTTAATCCTGAAAGGTTATCATCTACGGGCATTAAGATAATAAACAGCTAAAAATACAACGGCAGATATCTATAATCTCTGATAAGAAAATAGAAGCTATATAAAAACATAGTATATATTTTTTTTTTAGCCTTACCAATAATTATCTGGTAGTTCTCCTTTAAATATTTAGATAGGGTTAATATCCAAATATAAAATGACAAATAAGTGGTTTAGGACACCCGTGACCTCACAGTTTAGGAAGTGAATTGCGCGTAAAGGGTGATCGAGAGAATGGCACCTTACCATTGAGGAGGAAGCAGAGACCGTGGGACACGGCCAGCAACTTCAGGGCTGGAACAGCTTTAAGTGCAAAGGCAAGTATATATATTTTTTGCTTTGTTATGCAGCTTTAGCCTATTTTTAATTCTTCAATAGTGGACAACCCTTTTTAAGCATCTCCATGGACAGTGAGACCTATAAAATACTGAATGAAGAAGTTGCATTTTAAACTGGGTGTCATGACTAGTACTTCAGGCTACTAGCACTATAGGCTTTGCACATTCAAGGAAATGATTATGCAGGTATGCATAGAAGATGGGCATGATTACATACACAGCTCCAATTACAATTGTATGTATGATTTATCGATCTAGCTGCCAAATTATCTCAACCATCTTTTTATAAGACAAATAACAGATGCGCACAATGAATGCATAAAGTGGACTCCAAAATATACCCCAGTACTTATCTGATAATTCAACAGATGGAGGCATCAACATACTGTCAAATATTTTTTCTTTAAGTAAAGGCAAAGGTTCTCTAACTTTTTTTAATAGAACATTATTATCGGAAAAAACGAGACTCCGATCCTGGTGCTGCTATCCTGCATACATGGGCATGCTACTTAATGCCAGGGCCTGGAACATGCACCCCCCCCTTCTTCTAGAGAATGGACACTGAAATGGAAACAGATGTGTGAAATTGCTAGGAAGCTTTATGTACCACATGTACTCCAGTAGTCCTAAGAAAATACAGATATGGTAGAAAAAGTAAGAAATTTGTCACCACAAAACAAATTACCACCAACAAAGTTATACACAAAATATATATATGTATATTTTGCATTATATACATATGTTTGTGTATCTGTATTAAACAGGGTAATGCCTGTGTTAGTCAACAGAATCTATGCCAGAAGGTGGACCCGTTGAAAGAGTCTTTTGCACAACAATCTGTTCATCTGATAATGTGGGCTGAGTAATTGGCTGGATTCCAGAATCTTTTTTCTGTGTAACAACATTCATTTCCTCTGAGGATTCCTCTACGGAGTTTGTCTCTAATGAGTCTCCATTTGCCGCATCACCGACATCATCTAGTACGGTAACTTGATCTTGAAGAACTTCAATTTTCTTGTTGAGCTCATTGCGCTCAGACTGGAGGGCCCGACAAAGCGTCTCCAGACGCTCCAGCTTGATTAGCAGTGCTTTGTGCTCCTTATCCCGAATAGTTTTCTGTGGAGAAAAGGAGTTGTATAAGAACGTTTGAACTTCTGCAACTTTATTAACCCTCGTATCCACTATTATACAGTAAAAGTAAGCTCTAGTGTATAAAAATGCAGGACTATAGTAAATGCTTTTATTTTTTCTATAGTATGTGTTTTTTTATATTTTAAGGGGACTGCGCAGTTTAATAAAATTACAGTTAAAGGGAACGTGTCAGGTGGTCTCTGCTGCCCTATCTGAAAGCAGGATGTGATAGGGGGAGAGAAGCTGAGCTGTGTGACGTTTAGGTTTAGATCATATGAAGCAAAATTGGCGTAAAAAGAAGAGTAAATTCTGACCGAACTCTGTGACAGGAAGAGTCCTGCTTACCCCAACCGCATACAGTGAGTAACAGCTTTACCTGCATCAAAGTGTGTACAGAGCAAACTCAATCACTGTAGGAAGATGGGGTAAGCAGGATGTTCAGTTTCACAAATTTTCTCTGCTTTTTAGCAGAAGAGTGAAGAAATCAGGCGATACCTTTTAGAGGCTGAGTATATTTGATGGTGAGCTTTCGAGAGTATTGGCTCTCTTCTTCCGACATGTCTGAAGGGAGCTAGTTCTCTCGAAAGCTCACCATCAAATATACTCAGTTAGCCTGAAAAAGGTATCGCCTGATTTCTTCACTCTTCTACTACTTTCTATGGCTAACACGGTACAACATTATACTACTCTGCTTTTTAGTCAGAAATTCAGCATCAAATTATACAATTCTATATATCACATAGCCTAGGGTATGGAAAAAATAGAAATAAAACCAACACATTCTTCCCTGTCCCTGCTGCTCCGGGCTTCTCCAGGATCCACTACTATTCACTTCCAGGTTCTTGTCCAGACACATAGGAGAGGCTGCACTCCATAGTGAGTGAATGGTATATGGGATTCTTCTTTATGTTGAGACAAGATCCCGGAATTGAAGAGGAGAGGATCCCAGGATGCTCCGGATTGGAAGCGAACCAGGAGATCTACCCCCCCTTCCCCGCCCCCCTCTCCCAATTTTTAGTAATTTTATTACGTCTGATCACCCTGTTAATCCTAGATTGATTGACAGCTGATTGCAGAAGAGTCCAGTATCCATCTTAATACAGTAACAACTTCAGAATTGCTCCCCTCGCTAGTCAGTGAAGATAGATTGTGCGCCACATGTCACAGAACTAAACTGTTTCATTGGAGGGCAGTCCAAAACAAGGTATTGATCAGACTGGAAAAAGTGCCCCCAAAAATAGCTAACAAGTCACGTACAAAAACATAGTAGTGACTACCGAATGCGTTTCCCCGTATTATGACGACGGTTCCTCAGGGGAGCTATACTAGAAAACAATGGGCAAAGTCCATATACAATGGGGAAAATACATTTTTGATACACTGGCGATTTTCCACCTACAAAGGTTTTCCCACCTACAAAGAATGGAGAGGTCTGTAATTTTTATCATAGGTACACTTCAGAATCTAAAAAAAAAATCTAGAAAATCACATTGTATGATATCTAAATAAGTAATTTGCATTTTATTGCATGAAATAAGTATTTGATCACCTACCAACCAGCAAGAGTTCTGACTCTCACAGACCTGTTAGTTTCCTGTTGTTCTTAGCCGGATTTGCACACACTGCAGCAGGGATTTTGGCCCACTACTCCATACAGATCGCTGTCACTGGGCTACTTTGAGTTTCAGCTCCCTCCAAAGATTTCCAATTGGGTTCAGGTCTGGAGACTGGCTAGGCCACTCCAGGACCTTGAAATGCTTCTTACGGAGCCACTCCTTACATGCTCTGGCTGTGTGTTTTTCGGGTCAATGTCCTGCTGGAAGACCCAGCCATGACTCATCTTCAATGCTCTTACTAAGGGAAGAAGGCTTTTCTGATGATGTTTCCATCCCTATGCTTCACAGTTGGGATTGCGTCTTGGGGTTCTCATCCTTCCTCCTCCAAACACGGCGAGTGGAATTGATACCACAAAGTTCTATTTTGGTCTCATCTGACCACATGACCTTCTCCCATGCCTCCTCTGGATCATCCAGATGGTCCGTGTCGAACTTCAAACTGTCCTGGACATGTGCTGGTGAGAGCAGGGGGACCTTGTGTGTCCTGCAGGATTTTAATCCATGATGGTGTAGTGTCATTTACCTGCACTATTCAGGTCATTGACCAGTCTCTCCCATGTAGTTCTGGGCTGAATCCTGACCTTTTTCAGAATCATCCTTACCCCATGAGGCGAGATCTTGTATTGAGCCTCAGACCAAGAAAGATTGACAGTAATCTTCCATTTTCTAATAATTGCACCAAACAGTTGTTGCCTTCTCACCAAGCTGCTTGCCTATTGTCCTGTAGCTCATCACAGCCTTGTGCAGGTCTACAATTTTGTCCCTGGTGTCCTTAGACAGCTCTTTGGTCAGGTTGGAGTGTGATTGATTGTGCAGACAGGTGTCATTTATACAGGTAACGAGTTCACACAGCTGCAATTCATATAGGTAATAAAAACCAACAGGTCTGTGAGAGAAAGAATTCTTTCTGGTTGATGGTTAATCAAATACTTATTTTATGCAAGAAAATGCAAATTATTTAAAAACCATACAATGTGATTTTCTGGATTTTTTTTTTTTTTTTTTTTAGATTCTTTCACAGTTGAAGTGTACCTACAATAAAAATTACAGACTTCTCCATTCCTTGTAGGTGGGAAAACGTGCAATATCGTCAGTGTATCAAATACTTCTTTTGCTCACTGTATGTGACCACAAACGGTATAGGGGTGCAATTTTGCACTCCTATAGATGGTACCGGTGGTTGAAGAGGTTGATAATGCAAGGTAATGCAATGCAAATTTGCACCCTTATACCATTTGGTAGTCACATATATGGACTTTGCCCATTGTTTTCATCATAGTATGGGGAAACGCGTTTGGTGTCCCTACTATGTTTTTGGAAGGGACTTGTTAGCTATTTTTTTGGCCCACTTTTTCCAGTCGACAGATATCTCATTGTGGTCTTTTGGGGGCATTTACTATTGAAACTTTTATTTTAGGTTTTAATAGGGAGAGCCGCCCCTTTCGGGGCGATTACCCTGCAAGCTAAGCAGTTTACCTAATTATTTCTATGCCCAATGAAGCCAATAGATCTAGAACTTCATATATATGTTTATTCTTTGGTACCGGCATTCTGGGTTGGATTTCCTTGGGCTATGGGTGCATCGATATACTATAAATGAAAGCAACCCCTATCCCAGGATTTTGGGGGTATTTACACACTGTACTATCAAAGAAAAAAAAAAAAAATATATATATATATATATATATATATATATAATATATATATATATATTATATATATATAATATATATTTATTTATTACGCATGGTCTATATGTATTTAGAATGAACCTATTACTGGTGTGTTGTATTTGTAAGTTTATATAGTTTTCGATTTACATTTAGCTAACATATTAAAAGCTATGTTTTAGCCGAAGATCAATATCTCAGTGAATTTTTCAGTCTGAATTTTAGTAACATTCAAGTGAGTGCAGCAATTTATAATTAGCTTACAACAGCCATTTATAATATACATTTTCTATCTTCACAAAGTTGATCCTAAAGTAAGACACTGATAATCCTGTGCATTTTATCAGAGTTTACTACACTAGGGGAACAGAGGAGACAATTAAATAGTACTAGAATACTTTAATTTTCTGCAAGAAACAAAGAAAGGTGCAGACAACAGTATGTGAAATCTAACAACCTTATCTACTGCCACAACTTGCACATGATATATACATATTTATACATACATAAAAGCTTGGGACCTAAATGTGAAGGTTACCAGGATACGGAGACATTCAGCAAGCAGTAGACATTCTGTTCATTGCCATGCATGTAACACTCACCTCCTCAGCCATCTGTAGTAGGGCTTTATTGTTGTTTTCCCATTTGGTACGCCAGACAACAGTTTCTTTTTCCAGCTTTTTTATTTTCTTTGTCATCTACATACAAAGAACTTTTCTTAAACAAGTATGTAAAGTTATATTCTTTCAGTTAACGCCTTTAGCTATAGGCCAACCAAACTGAAATCTTATTCCTAACTAAGCACTTTTTCACCAGGGTCCAACACCGTACATGAACTTTAGGTTGCCCCAATAGCAGCTGTATTGTACCCTTATACTGTACCAGAAGAAGGACTACTGATAAACGGCAGCAGAAATTTGGCTGCCCGATGAACAAAAAGCTAAACTTCAGTTTTGTATTATAGCTGATCAACAATTTACTAATGGAACTCAACTCAAAAAAAGCATATGGCATTGAAAGTTTATATGTTAGTATGATGAAGAATAGAAATTAAAACAAACCTTTTCCATTTCTTGACGAAATGTTGTAAAAAGCTCATTACTTTTTGCCATTGTGGTCTGAAACTCCTCAAACTTGTCCATGTATAGAGACAGCTGAAATGAAACAGATTTCTTCAAGTTCACTTCAAGTTCAGACCATGACCTATGAACATTTCTTTGTAGAAAAAAAATTACAGATTTCTATCGTTTTATCTATTTTAGTACACTGTTTTTTTGAAACTCTATGACACAGGTGTCAAACACAAGGCCCGCGGGCCACATCCGGCCCGCGGCCTTGTGTTTTCCGGCCCGCGATCTCCCTGACTCCGCACGGCTGTTTTACCACAGCCGTGCAGAGTCAGTCAGCTAGTACAGGGAGGAAGCAGGAGGGATTGTTTCCCTCCCACCTTCTCCCTTTGTATGTAGAACGCTCGGTGAGCGCTGTACATACGGCGTCGCAGGGGGCGTGACACGCCGCTTTGCTCACGCCCCCTGTGACGCTGGGTCTCCTCGGCAGCAGCCTCTGCCGCCGAGGAGATCTCTGGGAGCTGCGTGCGGGCGTAAGCGGCGTGACGTCACGCTGCTTACACCGTACACAGCTCCCGAAGCGGACCGGACCGCGCTGCACGGTCACTAGGTAAGTAGCTTTTTTTTAATTTTATAATCATTAGGTGGCATCTGCCTGGCTACTGGGGGGGCTATGGGGGCATCTTCCTGGCTACTAGGGGTACTATGGGGGAATCTGCCTGGCTACTGGGGACTATAGGGGCATCTGCCTGGCTACTGGGGGACTATGGTGGGCATCTGCCTGGCTACAGGGGACTATGTGGGGCATGTACCTGGCTACAGGGGGGCTATGTGGTGCATCTCCCTGGCTACAGGGGGGCTATGTGGGGCATCTCCCTTTCTATATGTGGCATATTACCAGGCTGCAGAGGGCATATTACTACCTGGATACAGGGGGCAAAGATACCTATCTACCTACATGGGCAGATATAACTCATCTACAGGGGGCTTTATACCCACTTATCTACCTACAAGTAGTTCTAAAATTATGTCGGCCCTTTAAGGTACGTCGTGAGGCTGATGTGGCCCCCGGTGAAAACGAGTTTGACACCCCTGCTCTATGACATCCTAAAATATAGTGGACTCCCAATGACTTTCCATTTTTCTAATAAGCTTATTACTGTCAAATGCAAAGGAAGGAGACCAAGTAAATGTGGTAGGCTTGCAGGCTATAGATATGCCAAGACATTTGAGAGGAACATCCTATAATAAATATTACACAGTTATATATTTTGTAAGGCCAAAAGAGACAGACATCCATCCAATTCAACCTATTGTCCTACAGTGTTGACCAAGATGAAGGCAAAAACGCCCATGAGATAGAAGCCAATTGCCCTCAAACTGACAGTAGGAAAAAATCCCTGGATTAGCGACCCTTTTCCAGAATTCTAGTCACTATAACGTACTATATTATTACCTCTAGAAATGCATCCAGAACCTTTTTGAATTCTGTTAGGGAAGTCACCATCACAGGTTCCTCTAGCAGAGAGTTCCACAGTCTCACTGTTCTTATAGTAAAGAATTTCTATATACAAACCTTTCTGCTAGTCGTACAGGATGTCCCATGGTTTTGGATACAGCCCGGGGTATAAATAGTTGTGGGACAGATGTCTACATTGACCTTTGCTGGCCATAGGTACAAAAACCTTATTGATTTTGTTTTAACACAAAATAATAAGTGCTGTGACTCGAAATCTAAACTGTTGAGGAGTTGTGAAGCAAGGTCTGTAGAGATGCCATGCTGAGGCGGTCTGGCTCAAACAGTGCAAGCAATATTGATCCAAAAGGAGGCAAGGGCCAGGTGTAACAGAGTTGTGTTTCAGATTCTGGTCACCGTAAACAAAACCGACCCGAAATTCGGATTTGGGGATTTTCTTTTCTCTCATAAACCGGTATTTAAAAAAAAAATAAAATCAAACAGTCAGCAGTAAGAGACTCACCATTTGAGAGACACCATTCTATTCTCCTGAGACCTAAGGTGCTGTGTCCCCCCAAAAAAACCAACAAAAAAAAGGTTTTTTTCCGAAAGGGTTAAAAACAAAAAAATTTTAAATTTTTGGGTGGGCAAAAATATAAACCCCCATGCTTTTAAATTCTTTTCGCCCGTGGTTTTTCCCAAAGGGTTATGAGGATGGGAATTAACCCTTTTGGGGGGATAATAGGACCCTTTGGCCCTATTGGGGTTTTCTGACCTGAATATGCACATAAATATTGACAGGCACTTATTTTAGACTTAATGTCGTTTAAAATAAAAGGGCTGCATTTAAAAATGTTGTTAACAAATTTAGGGTATACCCCTCCCCCGGCCACTTTATTAGGTACCCCCCCCGGGGCCCAAAACCGCCGAAAAACACTTAATTTCAAAATCGGGGCCCAATCACAGGGGCGGAAAACTCATTGCATTTGGGCTTTGTAAAACATGGTCAAACAACTCCGCAGTTAAAACCGAGCATCAGTATGGGAAGAAAGGGGGATTTGAGCCTTTGAACTGGCAGGGTTTGTTGGTGCCAAAGGGTGGTCTGAGTATTTCAGAAACGCTGATTTTCCTGGGAAATTTTTCACCGCACAACCCCTCTAGGGTTACAGAGAATGGTCCGAAAAAAAAAAAACATCCAGTGAGCAGAAACCCTGTGGGCGGAAAGGGCCTTTTAAAATCCTGGGTTCAAAGGAGAAGGGGCAACTGGTTCGAGCTGAAAAAAGGCAAAAAGGGGACTAAAATGGGCCACCCCCTTCCCAACCCAAAGGAGCAAAAGGGAAGCACTCTGAAACGCACATTCGGCGAATTTTGGGGCAGATGGGCTCCCGAAAGCAAAGGGACCAAAACCGGGTTGCCATCCCTATTCACTAAGAAGGGGGAAAACTGAGGCCCCAATTTGCCCAACCCCCATCAAAAATTTGGACAGTAAAGTTTGGAAAAAAAAACTTTCCTGGTCTGATGATCTCGTTTCCCGCTCCCACATTCCCGGTGGTTAGGGTTTCAAAATTTTGGGGGAACAAAAAAGAAAGCAGGGAACCATCCTGCCTTGTATCAAGGGGTTAAAGGCTGGTGGTTGGTTGCCCAAGGTGTGGGGAATTTTTTTTTTTTTGGCCCCACCCTTTGGCCCCTTTGGGTACCAATTGAGAAACCCGTTTCAACCGCCAAAAGCCACCTGAGAAATTGTTGCTAAACCATGTCCATCCCTTTATAAACCACAATGTCCCCAAACATCAAGGGGCTACTTTCAGCAGGAAATGGGGCCAATGTCAAAAAGCGGAAAAACATCCGGGACGGGTTTTCGGGAACATCCCAATGATTTTCACTTATTTCCAAAAGGGCCCTTTCCCACTTTCACCGACCCCAACTCAAAAGAGGCATTTTTGGGTTTGGGGGTGGTGGAAGGGAGAATTTCGCATCATGGAAGTGCAGCCACAAATTTTTCGGCAACGTTTGATCCCCATCAAGTCAAAATCCCAAAAAATTCCTGAGGAATGTTTCCCAAGCACCTTGTTGAAACTAGCCACGAAAAAATTAAAGCAGTTTTTTAACAAAAAAGGGGGTCCAACCCGTTACTAGAAATGGTAAAACCTAAAAAATTTGGCCCCGGTTGATGTAATTCTCACTGAAAGCAAAAAGGGACACTTTTTAAATTTTTTTTTTTTTAATACATTTTCCCGGTGTGGAAAACATCTGTGCTTTTTATAAAACCCAAAAAATCGGCAAAAAGGCCCCAAAGTAATTAGTTTAAGGTGCGGGGAAATTTATCCCAAAAATTTTTCCAGCTCCGGACAGTTTGGGTCTTTGCTTGGATTTCCTTGGTTTTCCCTTCCCCTTTTCCCTTCAGCACCCCCTTTTTAAAATCCCTTTAAACTTGGCCACAAAAATAGCCCTTGGCTTCTGACCGCAAAACCCAACCCACCACCCAATTTATCATCCTCCTCCTTTAACACCTTCAACTGAAAGCCTTTCAGGCCCTTTTCCCCCTGCAAGGGGCCCCTTTTAAAATTTTGTTTTTGGGGCCCTTTCCCTTCCATTTTTTTATTTTTTTTATTTGGTACAGTTCCAATTCTGCTGTTCCTCAGGATCTGTCTCCTGAGCCAATTCTGTCAAGCCCGGGGATCCTTCTGAGTATCCATCTGACTCTAGCTGCTATGCAAGTTTTGATATGCTTAGGTATCTCTTCTTGGATGAGACAAGTTGTCCTTCCTCTCAGAATGAATTGTCTGCCTCTACTGGTGTCAACACTTTGTCTTTTACAGCCTAGGGTTTTTGACAAGTTCATTTTCTAACACATGAAAACCAGGGCATAAGGAGAAATAGAAGGTATCTGTCTGGTTTCCTAATTCCTTCAGGGGGGGATTACCGTCAAAGTGGCGACCACAATAACGACCATAAACTGATAATTGTAAACAAAAAAAGTATTCAAAAAAGGAAGGAATGAAGAATATAAAGGGAAAAAAAAACACTTCATACAAATTGTTGTATTTAACCTACCTGCTGCTTTAACTGACTCTCTTGCTGCTTCAGCTCCTCAAATTTTTGTCTGGTTTCAGTGGCTTCATTCAACAACTAAAAAGTAATGTAAGCCATTTAATGGTGTGATATGTCAGGAAGCAGACTGCATTCAATCTGCCCAGTTTTCCCAAGTATATTAAATTACCACTCAAAGAAAAACATCACTATATGCTATTCAAGAAAGAAGAATAAGTCTGCCTACTTCTAACATGATAAATCCAACGCCGTTGACATCTGGTATTTCAGATTTAGATCATAGAGGCACAAAGCATCAGAACATCATGGATAAAACTTTTAAATATATAAACTTAAAAAAAACAAAACAAGTGGCAATATGGCATTAAATGTATGTAAAAGCTTAGAAAAGCTATATGGACACCCTTAAACTGCAAAATCTAAGCCCAGAGAAGACACTTTGCCTGTGTTTACATTCAACTGAATTTAATTTCTGCTTTCTTTCTACTTACAAATTCTCTTTCACGCTGGTGTCGTTCCTCCGCTTCCTTCATAAGCTGAGTTGTCTGCTGAAGTTTTGCATCGATTAGTTGCTGTTGTAGCTCCTTATGTTTGAAGACTTTGTCAATGTGCTAGAAAAAAAAAAAAAATACAAAGTTTCATTATAGTAATCTAAGTTCAATGGACCAATTAGAATGTACTTTTTGCTTACATTTTGGTACAGATTTTTTTGTTTAAGTGTGTAATATAATAAACGTGTTTATGTAGGTTCATGGACCACTTAAATATGTGAAGGGCTAGTACAATTAAACATTGGCTGTTTGGGATCACCTATCATAAAGGATCACCACAAAAATGTTAAAGTAAAATATACAACTTTATTTAAAAAAAAAAAAAAAAAAAAATGCAATACAGTTAAAAAAGAGGGAGACACTTGGTATATACTATTGCACTTTTAAAGTGCAATACCTGCAAACCTTTCTCTCCCATCCAATTTGCACGTTTACAAAGGTAGTCCAAACAGACCGGAGTCAGCTTAGCTTGGGAGTAGTAATAGAATACTTGTTCCAGCACCACAATGTGTGTGAATATAAACTTGAGCTTTTATTAATCCATATTTAAAGTAGTGGATCAGTAAAAGTGTGCATCCTTGATATGTTTTGAGTAAGACAGCTCTTGCTTGAAACGCGTCATGGATGGGCACCGTCATGGATATGCTATTATTAACATAAATTGTAGTGCTGGGACAAGTATTCTATTACTACTCCCAAGCTCTGCCTCCTACCCGAGTCCGATATGTCTTCTGTGCATCACTCAATTATATCCGGAACTGAAAACGGAAACTATGTAGTGAGTATTTATCTTTTCCGTAGCATTGGTCAGCTTACATCTTGTGTACGACTGGCCTAAGTGGTCTAAAAAAGGCAGGACCAATGAACAACCTCACGACTGCTGTTTCCAAACAGTTCCCTGAGGTCTGTCATCGGCGGCCCTAACGTTGGTTTCAAACAATGTTTTAATTGAATTTTTATTTAGAGGTCTTTAAGTGCCTTTGGAATTGAGCCGATATCACACCATGCATTTCAGAAACCGAGATGCCATACTACACGCAGCACATGACAAATCTGATCTCATTATTAATAGAAGCATGATCTTCATGTTCCCCGATTTTTCCAGAGGTTCAATTCTTGAACATGAAGACGCTACTAAGGGCCTTGAAGAAACAATACACATTCCAATATCAGTAGCACACTATCAACTAAAACTATCAAAGGGGACACAGGAATTTTTGAAAAAGCATTTCTGCTATCTAAAATACATGAAAAAAAAAAAAAAACTTTTGGAGGTTTTCAGTTCACACTTTTGATCAAAACTGCTTAAGCCAGTGTGCCGGACCATATATTGTTTCTAGTCTTGAAGAAATATCTGCGCAATGTTTACAGGATCTACACGTTTGTTTTTCCATGGACATCCAGCCAAGAAAGTTCTGCTGCAGTTAAATCAATTACACAATGCTGGACAGCCGAATTGTTCCATGTTAAATGCACTGTATTTAATACTCGGTGTGTATCCCCTATGGTACCCGTTGATGCATATTTACTACGAAATTGGATTATGTTTTTGTTTGGCAGAAAGCCATATACTGCTTTGTGATGAGAAATTCGCTGAAGTTACGTTTGCGCCACTTTTGCATGTTCAGGTTCTTTCGTTTCCCTCATCCGGAGAGGAATGTCTTGTTCAGCAATTTAAAAAAAAAGCAAAAAAAAAAAAAAAAACACATTTTTCCTCCATATGCTAGAGAAATTCTGAAAAAGCTGCTGGTCTTCTTGGATGCTACTCCTGATGCCCCTACCATGATTTTTGGTCATTATAATAATTTAAATTGCCCCCTTTCCCAAAGAAAAGGGTTCCAAAAAAAAAAACCCAGAAAACCACGGGCACGCAGTCACACCCTAAATCTTTCTCGCAATTGCTGGAGGAGTTGAGACCTAAAGATTTATTTCCCCCAAAGGTTTTAGGGAACCTTTCCCATTTATTTTTTCCTCCCTTTTCCCCTATTTTAATTTTTCCCCTTTCAAAATTTTTTTTTGGCCATTAAGTTTCACTGGGTATTAATGTATTTTAAAAATGGTTTTTTAAATTTGTCAAGGGTATTTCAAAGCTCCACCTTTTTGGCTTTTTAGTTATCATTGGTTAGATGAAAATTTTATTGGACAAAAACTAGAAGGCTTTCTGTTCGGGAAAACCCAAATTTTTAAAGGGGAAAATTGGGTCCTTAATAAATGATATTCGGGAATTTTTCTTCAGGGTTTTTAAAGGGGGTTATTCTTCCTACGGGTTTATGGGGAGAATGAAGAAATACTCTGTCATTTTCCGGGTTCAGACTGATTTTTAGCTTTACAGCTCCAAAGGTGTTTTAATTCAACTCTGTGTTTTCATTCTGTTTAAATTTTTTTAATTTTGCTCGAAAGCTTCCAGATTGCAGCAGGATTTTTTTTTATTTTGACCCCTCAAAAAAAAAGCCCAAAATTTAGTGCTGTTTCTTGAGATAAATAAAGTTTTTTCCCTGTGCCCAGCGTAGGGTCCCTTGCCTGTGTGAGGGACTTTAAACTCACTGCTATCCACAAAAACAAACAGCGGGGGGAGAAATGTTTACGGGTTTTGGTCACGGGGGGGAACAAAAAATACCCAGGGGGGTTTTTAAATTCATTGTATCTCCTTAAAAAAAACGGGATAAACAAAGAAATTTTAAAAGGGGAAAAAATGTTACTTTTTTTTTTTAAAACCTTTTTGTTAGCTATTCTTTGTGCGAGAAAAACCCCTTTTAATGTTCCTGGGATGCCCATGAAGGTGGTTGTTTGGGGGTTTTTAGGGTCGGGAGATTAGAAAACCTTAAATTTAAGCTTTACCCTTTAACAAAATTAGAGTTCATGAAGGGACATTTATTATTAACCCTTCTGAAGACAATAAAACTAGGAGAGGAGACAGGAGAGTTGCGGGGGAAAGCATTTCTGCAGGGGGGTTGAAAAAAGTGTTTTTTTCATTTAAACAAAGAAAAAAAAATTTGTTAAAAAGGGGAAAATGTAGCTATTTCCTGGTTGAAAAAGGGAAAAACCCAAAATCTATATTCTTAAACTCTCTAATTTTTTTAAAGGGGTTATGGATGTGGGCCAGGAAAAGGCCCCTCGGGTCCTGCAAATTTTTCTATAAAAAACTTTTTTTCCCCTAGAATTCAACCCGGGGTTTCGCCCCACAGGTGATCTAAGTGGGTTTGGCTCTGATTGTCTGCCTGCAGAATTTGTTTTTTTTTTTTTTAAATTCCAAGTTCCCCCCTTTTTAAAAAGCAGTTTCCAGGATGCCCCTTGGGGGGAAATGAGTGAGGCCCCCTACCAGGGTTTTTAGGTTTTATTAATTTTTTTTAAATGAAACCCGGAAAGGAAACCCCACCTTTCAAATGCAACATTAAAACCCACATCCCTTTCTCCCAAAAAAACGTTTAAATACTAACAAAATACTTTGCCATTTCTTGCCCAAATTGGGCAAACCCAAAGGGGAGAGCGACAATTTGGCCCCAAAAAGCTGTGTAGCCGGGTTTTAGAGATGTTAAAGAACGGGGCATCCAAACCCTTTTCCCCGATAAGTGCCTCGGTTTCCAAAGCCCAAAAACCCCTTTTTAGTGCACCAAAGTTTCGGGGGGATTATTGGGGGGGATCACCCACCCTTGTAGAAGTAGAAACATTTATGATTCTTTTTACCCAAAACTTTGGCCCCCAAACAGTTAGATCGGCAGAAACCCGGGTTAAAATTGGTTTGGAGTTGTCGTATTGTTACTAGAAGCGCCTGTTTTGAAACCCGCAGAAGAAATGGTTCATTCATTTTTGGGCAGTCTATACTACTTAAGCAATTTAGAACTGGTCTATCGCGCCAGGGAAATTTATTTCATGTTTGCCCCTTTGGTTTTTGACGCCCCTTTCAGCAATATGAGGGGCAAAAATTTAAATTTAAAGGGGTTTTTTTCCTGATCTTTAAGTTGGTGGGGATCCCCCAAAATGGGAATTTAATAAATTTTTTTTTTTTTAAAGATGTAAATTTAAAAAAAAAGGGAATTTGCCCAGGCTACAGCCTTCTTCCCCATGCCCCTTAAATTTCCCGACAGTTTAATTTTTAAGATACGATAGGAGGGTGGGTTGGCCCCAAATTTTGTATTTGCACTTCTTATCTATTTGGGGGGGGAAAACATGAATGCGTTTGAAGGGGAATTTGGGGGGGAAAAAACTTTTTTTCTTTTGTATGAGAATTTCCCTGGCGGGAATGTTTTAAATTTTTCAGTAAACATGCAGGGGCCCCCTTCCCCGGCACACTGCCCAAACCCCCCTCCCCCCCTCATTTGTGAAGGAAGGGGAAAAAAAGGGGGGGGGGGCCCGCTGTGGGTTTTTCTCCCTGAGCCCAAAAAGGGGAGAAAAAAAAAAACCCCAATTTTTGTTGTTTCACAATTTCATTATCCTCTTTTGGGATTAGCCAAAACTTTGTCAAATACAGAGGACCCCATATCAAAGGGAACCCCTGCATGGGAGGTACAGCAAAATTTTCCCCCAAAAAGGTACTTTTTTTTTTTTAAACAAAAGAAACACAACGCCCTTTTTTTTTAAACCTCAAGAAGGGATAGGAAACCTGTTCCCGGGAAGGGGGAAAAAAACTTCCCTTGGCCCAAAAAAAATTTTAAAATTTGGGGCAATGCAAGCAGCTCCTTTATCTTCTTTAAACCCCGTTTTTGGAAAATGGCAATTTTTTATATAAAAATCTACCAGTTGTTTAGATTGTTGAGTTGGAAAAAAAAAAAACATTTTTTTAGAAAAATTTGGCTTCCCAAAACCCCTTCCCGTTTAAAAAATTAAAACTGCTGAAGGATTTTATATATTTAAAGGCTTGATTGAAAAGGTTTTCCAAAGCGAAAGGGGGGCAATAATTTTTGGTTTTTTGTAGAGGCTCTTATTCAGTTGGGGATTTGGGTTTCTTCCATTTTTCCCCTTTCTTGTTCTGATAGTTTTTACAAGGGAAACCCGTCCCGGTTTTTCAAAATGCCCTTTTACAAATTTAAAGGGATTTGAGGCCAAAAATATTTTGGGGGCCTTTTTAAAAAATGTTTTAAAAATTACCCCTATGGAGTCTAACCCCCCGGTTAAACCCCCAAAACCCCTAAATTGTTGAGGTTTAGGTTTTTGGGAACCCCCAGGGGATTTCCCCTTCTGCAAATGTGGTACAAATTACACAACATTCTGAAATCCTTTTAAAACTTTTCCCAAAAATTTAAAAATGATTTTTTTTTTTTTTTAAAAAACTATTTTTGGAAGGGGGTCCGCCCCCAAAACCAGCTCCATACCCAGCGGGCGCATGCTGTTAATCTGCCAACTTTAACAGGATTAATATTTAAACCCGTAGGATGGAAAAGTTAACTACACAGACACCACAGTTGGAAAATTTGGGGAAATTTAAACCCTTTAAAAAAGTCTATCACATTTAATTTTTTCCCCTTTGGACAGGGGGTATTTTACTATCAGGCCCCGGTGATTTGTTTTATTTTCTTAAGGCGGAGGGTTTCAATCCTTCCCCGGGTTAGACAAAACTTTTAAAGGGGGGACCTATCCCCCTTTCCCCCATCAAAAAGATTTCATTTTTTCCCTTTTTAAATTTTAGTGGAGAAAAAATTTGATTAGGTTTGCTTTCCCTTTTCATTTCCCCCCACAATTTTAAATCCCCCTCACCAAATTTTTTAAAGGGGGCGAAATTTTTTCCGTTTTAATTTTTTTTATTTTTTTTAGTTAAAAAAAAATTTTTTTGGGGGGAGTTTTATTTCTCTGGCAATTTTGTCTTTCTGTCTCCAGCTTTGTACTTTTATTTATTTTTTCATATTTTATTTTTTCCTTATAGTTTTTAGGCCTCTTCAATGCCATTTTGTTTTAGTAGTGAAACACTTTTTTTTTTTTTATTTTTTGGGCCCCCTTTTCATCTGGTTTATCAAAATTGTTTTTTCCTTTTTCTAATCATTTTTTTTTTCCTTTAAATTTTCAGACAATTCAAATCATGAAAAAAATAAGGTGTAAATAACCAAATTTCTTTAAAAAACTAAGATTTTAAAGATTTTTTTTGGGAGAAATTTTTGTGACTGTTCATTTCATCAAAAAGTCCAAATTTGGGTTGCCCCCCAAAAAATTTATCCTTTTTTTCAGTCACAGAAAATTTTCCCGCGACAAATCTGGGCCCCCTATGGGAAAAATTTTTGTGGCAAGCTGAAAAGTACCTCTTCACGCAGTTTCATATGTTCAATAAAATTTTTTTAACCCTTTTCTTTTCCCGTTCTATATTCTCCTGTCGGAGTTTGAATTTTTAGAGTCATGTTGCTCCTTTTTTGCTTTGGTTTTTATTGAGGGGGCATCTGGAAAAGGGGCAGTGGCTTCTTTTTCGCCTTTTCCCCATATTTTACGTGTTGATGCAGGGTTGTTTCCCGTGTTTTAAAAATTTTGATTTTATTGAAATTGATAAAAAGGTTTTTGGCTTACCGTGTACCATTTAGAGAAAATTTATTTTTCCCCCCAAAACCCGACCCCCGTTTCTTGGGCGCAGGGGCATAGAAATTCTTAAAAAGAACCTCAAGAAAAAAAAAATGCCAATTGTTTAAACCGCATCCAGAAAATAAACAAAAAATTAATTTTTAATTTGTATGTACTTAAAAATTTCACTAACACAAAATCAATCCCTCTGGTGCATTTCCCAAAACCCCCCCTTGTTTTTTTGAGGGTTTCTGGAAATTTTTACATTTAAAATGTAGCATTTTTCATTTCTTGAGCCCAAAAAATTTTAATGGGTTGGGTTTCCCGCGAAACCATTAAAAATAAAAAAGGGCAAAAACGGCTTTTCCCTTGATTTATCTTCCCGGGAAAAAAGGGTTTTTGGTTCTTTGTGGTTTTCCCTCCAAATATGCCGGGCCCCCATTTTTTCGCCGAGCTTTTTCCTGTTTGAAAGAATTTTCCCCTTTTTCCTTTAAAAAATTAAAAGCTTTTGATTTTTGTTGTGCTTTGTTTTTTTCCTTCTTTTTTCCTACCTCACCCCAAAATTTTCCACTGCCCTTTTTCCTCCCTTTGTGTTGAAAAACCCTTTAAGATTTAATGTTACCAAAGGGACTCCCGGGGGTTTAACAGTACGGCGTGGGGGGGGGGGGGTGCCAGCCCCCTGCTAAACCCCAAATAAACCATTCTTTACTCCGGCGCGTTTTCCCCGGAAAATAATTGTCATTGTCATTTTATCCTCCCGTGTGTACAATTCGATCTTATTGCACCGAAGCGGGGGGGAATGAGGCGAAATTTCCATGGTTCTCTGTGAAAATTTTATGGATCACCGTAATTTTCTTTGGGCATTCCCCCCGGGAAATTAGAGGCAAATTTTACACGGCAAAATGTGGTTTAAAAAATTACCCATTGGGGAAAATACCTAGAGGGTTGCCCAAAAGGAGGTTTTATCTGAAAAAAGCCAACCCCTTTGGCCACAATATCTCCCGAGCGCAACACAGAGCTTTTTCCTGTCTTACACAGAACAAAACAAATCCCTTTTGGGAAGCCACAAAAATTTTTGGGGAAGTTGTTACAAAGTACCAAATTTTTTTAGAAGAATATTAGTTAGCAGATACTTTCACCTGGACACCCCCCAAAAATTATTTTTGATTTTTTGGACTCGTAAGGGGGGCCACGGGTTTTTATTCGGGAATACTGATTTTTTTAAAAAAACGGGAAAACCCCTTAGTGGGTCATTTCTGGTTAACCCCAACTAGAAATATTACCCGTTTTTAAAGGGGCCGGGGAAAGGGGAGTGCTCTTTTCATTTAACCCTTTGAGCGGGATTTTAAAGGTTTTGGGTTGTGTCTTGGAGCTCTGGCACAAGGGGACCCTCAAGCTTGCTACCGTGCAAAAATGGCTTTGGCTGGGGCTCGTTTCGGGAAGGTAAAAACCTTTTTTTACACTTGGGACGGGTTTTTTTTTCAAAACCTTCATTTGGTTTTGGAAAAAAATTCCCGGGGCTTTTTTCCCAAGCAAAAAATTCGGGAAAAAAAAAAAACGTTACAATCTTTTTACGGGACAATTGTATGCCTTTGCTTTCCTTTTATAAACTTTGCTACAAAACTGAAATTTTTCCAGAAAACCCAAATACTTTTGAAGTCGGGAAAAAAGACAAAAGTTAGCGATTTTTTTTTTTTTTTTTTTTAAAAACTGGGGGGCATCCTGGGGAACATTACTTTATGGGTTTTATCAGCTCATTGCTGCAAATTTGAAATGTTTTTTTAAAATAGGGGATTTTATGGGCCAGGTAGCCTTTTGGGCCCAAATGATTTTGGGCTAAAAAAAAAAAAAAATTTTAAGGGGTAAATTTCACACGTTTTGTTTCATGAAGTTTGTGTACGTATATTAATATTTTTTCCACAGCACCTTAAACTTTTTACACAGGCCCAAAAAGTTTTTGCTTAATTGGTCAACTGCCCCTTTTCATAAATTTCCAATTAGGGAAGCTTTAAACCCCCCTCCGGGGACCAAAAAACCCCCATACAAAGGATGCATTTTTTTTTGCACAGCGTCTCCCCGGGTTTCTCTTTGGAGTCCTTTAGCTGTTTAAAGTTTTGCATCAAAAAGCGCACTTCTTTCCCTTTGGGGGCCCCAAGAAAAATAAAAAATCTTTCAGAGGAACCCACAGTTTAAAAAAACTTTTTTTGCTGCAGCAATTGATTATTCCTTTTTCATGTTTTTTTTTTCCCTTCTAGATACTTTTTAAAAGAAATGGATACGCCACACATCGATAGGGGGGGGGTTTCCCAATTGGGGACTTCCACATGAAGACAGTTTTTTTTTTTTGTACAAGTCCAGAGAAGGAAATAAAGAAAGATGGTAAAGGTATGTTCACACGGCGTGTTGGATCCATTTTGGATCCGAAAAACGCATTCAAAAGCGCTGCATAAATCGCATCCAACACACAGCTGCGTGTTTAGCTGTGGCAGGATCGCACATTATAGTTTTAAATAGGGCGTCTGCTGCGTCTTTTGGATCAAGACGTGACGTCAATTCTTTGAACAGATCTGAAAGACGCAAGTAAACACGGATCGTGTTTTACAGCGAAAGCAATGTAAATCACACTGCACATTGTTAGATGCGCGCTTGGGTCCAAAACATGCATCAAAAAAAGATCCAAAATGGGTTCCAAAATACCATGTGAACATACCCTAACTCTACAAATCATACTTGTATAGTTAAGCAGACAATATGATAAAAACGGGACTGAAAAAGATCACACATGTCACCACTTACTATCAATAACAGATAATGGGCCTTATTTATCAAAACTGGCTGCAGTGGTGACATGGCACTACCACTGAGAGATGTTCACTTCTGAATGCCCAAGGAAGTCCACAGAAGACCAGGAAGAGACAACTCGTAGTCAGTGCTGGACTGGAGGTGAGCAGGAAGGGGGGAGGATGGAGTTTTTCTTTTTATTGCATCAGGGTAACGCTAGGGCTACACTGCATCGGACAAAAAAAAAAAAAACGGCAGTAAGTGGAATGTTTTTTCCCGATGCAGGACCGTGGTTTTTGTCACATTTTTCACAAAACCCACGGTCGCTTCTCGTACTTTTGACGTCGCCCATATAACTGAATTGTATGGGAAGACCGCTAAAAAACTAAAAGCGCTGGCATATTATACATCATGTTGTATAATATGCCAGTGCCGAAAGACGATGAGACTACAGGTCGTATTTTCTATTCTAGTCTATGGGGCTGCACAAACGATCGTATTGTCGGCGCTTTTGAAATCCTAAAAGCGCCAAAAACATGATAGTAAAACTATGCAGTGGAGACATAGCCTGATAGTACCTTCAACGTGTTTCAGAATTTAAAAAAAAAAAAAAAAGGACAAGCACCTTATTGAGAATATATTTCTGTATACATGGCAAACATGTAAACTTATCTTAAAATGAAAGTTTTTCGGACACAAGTTTCTCATTTTCAGCATATATCAGAATATTTTGCGAGCGAGACACGCTGTGTAACTTTTATTGCTCTTATGTCACAGTTTTCCTGTGCAACACTTGCATGATAAATCTTGTAAAAGCTACGCGAAACTGTAACTCAATGTATCTTTGGCCTACAACTCCTGTCAGTCAGAATTAAAGCTGTAATGCAATATAGCCCGTGTTCAGTCCCAGCATCAGAAAAGCACTTTTAAGTATTATAGAAACATCCTGTGGTTCCGTATCACTATATTAATCAATAACATATATAAGACTGCCACGTTTAAAAGACTTTTTTTCTCCTTCCATGTGTTTAAATGATGTGTATTTAATAGGGGGCAGAAAAAAAAATAAAAAAAAACCCCACAAGAACAAGATTCTGAAATAAAGAAAACTCCCCTCCCTGCCTCACTTGAGTTCCCTGCCATTCCCCTTAAGAGATCCCATCCCAGGTTTACAATGGCCACACAGAGCTATAATAATACAGTAGTCTATTCACATGGTGTGTTTGTAAGGCATAGTTATGCAATGCAGTATTTAGCCAGGTTTTACAAGCGACATACACTTTGGTGTTTGACCAGTAAAATCTGTCCTGCTTGGCCTTTTTTTCTCTCCGTACTCTAATCCCTTCTACAACACACTACAAGGCTTCTGTATTGCAATTTAACTAGTTTGACAGTTTTACACTGACAAGCTCTATTAAGCCTAGATAGGCTTCCCTACATGGCAGACCTGGAGGCCAGAATTAGGCACCCCCACCCTCCCCGTGGTCAGGGAGGCTAATGAGCTTACAGAGCACTCTTCCCTTTAGCAACCATTTACTGCAGTTACCACAGAATGAAAGGTGTTAAACTGCCAGAACTGGAGATTCCTTCAATCCTTCCTGTAAAAGGGGCTTCATCATTTTTTTTCACATATTGACCAGCAACATGTTCATTTTATCGCATGAAAAAAGTATTTGATACAATAGAAAAACAGAACTCTCTTTGCAATTATAGAGTTCAGACGTTTCCTGTAGTTCTTGACCAAGTTTGCACACACTGAAGCAGGGGTTTTGGCCCACTCCTCCATACAGATCTTCTCCAGATCTTTCAGGTTTTGGGGTTTTCGCTGGGTGGGCTACAGTGAGTTTCCGCTCCCTCCAAGGATTTTCAATTGGGTTCAGGTCTGGAGACTAGCTAGGCCACTCCAGGACCTTGAAATGCTTCTTACGTAGTAATGCCCTAGTTGCCCTGGCTGTGTGTTTCAAGTCATTGTCCTGCTGGAAGACCCAGCCACGACCCATCTTCAATGCTCTTACTGAGAAAAGGAGATTTCGGCAAACAACCTCACGATACATGGCCCCATCCTCCCTTCAATATGGTGCAGTCGTCCTGTCCCCTTTGCAAAAAAGCACCTCTAAAGTATGTTTCCACCCCCATGCTTCACAGTTGGGAGAGTGTTCTTGGGGTTGTACTCATCCTCCTTCCTAAAAACACGGCGGGTGGATTTGAAACCAAAAAGTTCTATGTTGGTCTCATCTGACCACATGACCTTCTCCTATGCCCTCCAGATGATTATTGGCTTCAAATGGGTCTGGACATGTGCTGACATGAGCAGGGGACCTTGCCTGACCTGCAGGATTTTAATCCATGACGGAGTAGTATGTTACTAATGGTAATCTTTGAGACTGTGGTGCCAGCTCTATTCAGGTCATTGACCAGATCCTCCTGTGTAGTTCTGAGCTGATGCCTGACCTTTCTCAGGATCATTCTTCTCCCATGAGGCAAGATCTTGCATGGAGCCCCAGACCTGGGAAGATTGACAGTCATCTTGTGTTTCTTTCATCTTCTAATAATTGCACCAGCAGTTGTTGTCTTCTCACCAAGCTGCTTGCCTATTGCCCCGAAGCTCATCCCAGCCTTGTGCAGGTTTACATTATTCACAAGAACACAGTAGATGTGATCATGGAAATGCAACTTAATATTGATTCCCCAAATTCTGACATTTTTAAGAGACATCCCATATGTGGCCCTAGTGCACTATTTGGCTCAACCACAAGCCTCAGAAGAGAAGAAGCACCTACTAGACTTTGGGGTCTCATTTTCAAAACGTAATAAACACCCTTAAAAAAAAATCCCATATTAGAAAGTACACCCCTTAAGGAATATATCCAGGGATGTAGTGAATATATCAACCCCACAGTTGTTCCTCAAATTTTTAGCATTAGCTGAAAAAGTTAAATTTTTAGAAAGAATCCAGGAAAAAAGCGGCCCAAATTTTGTTATGCAATTTCTTCCAAGCTCAGCTGTACCAAGTTCAGTAATATATGGGTGTAGCTGCTGTTTGGGCGCATGGCAAGGAACACAGATTTAGGTGGGTGCCATGTCTCATTTGCAAAGCCTGAAAAGTACCAGAACAGGTGAAACCTTCCAGAAATCCCCCATGTTGGAATCAACACCGCTCATGGATCTCCTCTAGGGGTGTATTGTGCATTCTGGGCACGCATGTGTTTCCTAGTTTTTTTGTGTTTTTTTTTTTTTTATACTATTGAGCCATGAAAGGGGGGGCGGGGAGACACAGTCCCACCATAGTTTTTTGGGCTTCAATTTTACAGCGTTCACCGTGCAGTATAAATGACGTAACTTTACTATGTGGGTCGGTACAATAAAAAAAAAAAACTATATAAAATGAATTTTAATAAATGCATTTAGAAAAAAATGTGTTTTAGGTCATCATAGTCATAACTTTATTTTTCTGTATACGCAGCCGATTATGGGCTTGTTTTTTGCGGGATGAGTTGATGTTTTTATTAGTACCATTATGGGGTGCATGTGACATTTAATCACTTTTTATTAAGGTTTTTGTGAGGTGTGTTAAACAAAATACAGCAATCCTGGTAGTGCTTTTATTTTTTACAGCGGTCACCGTGCAGTATAAATGACATGCTAGCTGTATTTAGCAGGTTGATATGATTACAGCGATACCAAATTTTAATATTTATGTTTTACTGTTTTTACAGAATAAAAACACTTTTAATCAAAAACTAAAACTCGCCATAGTCTGAGAGCCATAATACTTATTTTTCTGTGTACAAGGGGCATGTTTATTGAGGGATGAGTTGATGTTTTTATTGGTATTAATTTTAGGTGGACAAAGCTTTTTTTATGTGTTAAATCCGTTTTTTTGGAAGGCAGGGTGAAGAAAATGCGGCAAGTGTTTTTCTTCTCTCTGTATGAGGAGCTGTGTAAGGGCTTCTTTATTGCAGGATGAACTGACATTTTAATTGGCACCACTTTGGCGTTGATATGAGTTTTTGACTACAATTCTGTATATCTGTTTTTACGGCATTTACCGTGTGGGATAATTTTTTTTTTAAACCAAAATGAAGTTTATTTAAGAAATATGCAGGAAATACAGCATCAGTGAAAGGAAATAGCATATATAAAAAAAAACGATACGGACATATAATTTCGTCATTCAATTATATCATCAATTAAGGTTCATCAAAGAATTAGTACGAAAAAACATACAAAGCATAAGATAGTCATGGCATTCCTAGCATACAATTGTATCAGGATAATAAAAGAAACTAGACTGGAATAACAACAACCAGCCTTAACAGTAAAACCCTTTACTAAGTCAAGAATTGTGTGTGTGCGTGTATCCATTACTTTTCTGTGCGGACATCATATACCCTCCCGTGTGGGATAATTAACGTGACAGATTTATAGGGTGGGTCGTTACACACACGGCGATACCAAATCTGATTATTTATCATCTTTTTTGGGTAAATTGGCACTTGTAAAAGGGAAAAGGGCAATGTACATTTTTTCCAGTGAAAATGTACAGATCACTGACAACAGAGATCAGAACTGCTCTGTACTGGTCTCTATGGCAACTGTCAGTCACTATGCCCTGCAATATCCACAATGCATTGCGACATGGGGCATGGTGACATCACAGACAGCCCGAAATTGTTTCTTACAACACTCCCGGGCTGTCAGTTACTTACACAGGAGTGGCATAATAAATTAGTCGCAGCCGTGGCTGGAGTGAGTGGCCACAGTGATGTGGCAGGAGGCCAGTGGTAATATACCTCTGGTCCCATGTTGCGATCGTGCGGGGCCCACTTGCGAGTCTGCACCGGTACGTCCATTTGAGGGAAGGCACTTCCCACTAAGACGTACCGGTACGTCCTACATTGGGAAGGAGTTGAAGCAGGAGTTCAGTTGTCAGGCAGCTCAGCATTGGCTAAACCAATCACAAGAGCCTAAGACTGTTAATGACTGCCATAAGGAGGCATCTTTGTAGTCACTAACTGACAAAGGCTAAACTTACACTTTGTTTGCAGCAGAGAACATAAAATTAAATAGTAAAATACTCAGGAAACTTCTAATGGATATCATTTATAATAAAATACGCTGAAAATGTGGAATTTGCAGAATTCACCTTGCTCACATGGAGTAAATGAAGTTTAAGGCAATCTGATTGAAAATTTTGTGTGTATGCGCGCATATTGTTTTTTTAAAACCTCTTCCCGCCACAGACTATTTTTTTCTCACATTCATTTTTCCCTCCCCGCCTTCCCAGAGCCATAACTTTTTTTACATTTTTCCATCTACATACACAAGGGCTTTTATTTTGCAGGATAAGATGTACTTTTTAAATGTGTAATTCACCGTACTATAGAATATACTAGGAAACGGCAACAAAATTCTAAGTGGGGAAAAATGTTTAAAAAAAAAAGTACTTGCACCATATTTACAAAGGTTTTGCTTTTACGGTCTAATCTTTGGTATAAATGACATGTTATCTGTATTCTACAGGTTGATATGAATCCTGAACTACCAAACATAAGGATTTTATGTTTTGGTACCGTAAAAAATTCTTACATTATATTTTTCACCATAAAGTAATTTTCTGCGACCAATAACTTTTTTGTACTTCTCCCTATGGACTTGAGTATTTTTTTGCGGGCTGAAGTGTACTTTTTACTGGTACCAGTTTGAAATACATGCAACTTTTTGATAAGTTTTATTCCAAATTTTAGGGGACATGAAATGGCAAAAACCATTTTACGGTGTTCGGTGTATGGGATAAATGACGTTATATTTTAATGGATCAGACTGTTACTGACATGGCGATACCAATTAGGTGTAACTTATTATTTAATTTTTTTTTTATTTGTAAGATGGCAAATGGAGGGGGTATTTGAACTTTTAATATTTTCTATAACTTTAATACATTTCCCCCTCCCCCCTACATCATTGAGTTTCCCTAGGGTGTTTGACCACTCGGGTGGTAGGAGGGGGGAGAGGGCAGTTGGGGAGGGGTGATTGTTAATACACAGGGTGCAGAAGGATGGTGGTTTTACTACTTTCAGCCTGGGGCGGAAAGTAGTAAAATGGAAAACATGGTGGCCACTATGTAACCAATCGAAGTAAGAAACGGCACGCGACACCGTCTCTCATTCACGTTGTGGCACAAAGGTCTTAAACACTAGGGGATGGAGCCGGCCCTATTCTGTGCGGCTACTGGCAGGTGTCAGCTGCAATTAGCAGCCAGCACCCGCCACCTATGTAGTGGGATGCTATGTCGTACCTATACGTCAAATTTCGGTAAGGGGTTAAATGCCATCAAAAATGTTACTGTACTGTCACATATTTAGGTTGTTCTGCCATACAACTCTCATACCCAATGTTTTCTCTTTATTGTTCTCACGTCTTGGGTCTTGTTGACCATCAGGTGGACCCAGTCTGGCATCTTCTCTTCCTGGGGTTTCCTCTCGGGACACTTTTACCAAGAAGTTTGACATCATGTTGTTTTCAATGTTTGTGCTTTGTACTTCCTCTAAACACCGGTTAGATATTTCTTCGCTGTTCTCCACAGACAAGGAGAGTCGGGCGTTTACCAACAGGTCAGAGTTACTCTCCGTCTTTAATTCACTTTCTCCCATCACAATCTAAGAAAGTAAAAAAAAAAGAAAGCAGGATTAGGGACAGAATGAATGCAGGGTTAATAAATAACTGCAATGAGACTGCTAAGAAAAATGGATCAGATCTTCTCATCAGCTTTATAAGGATACACAATATAATAATGGATCCCAACGACACTTTACAATATTCCACCAGTGTATATGTTCTAAAGTACATACTACACAGTTAAGTCACATTATTAGAACTACTTCCTACTTCAGATGTCTAGAGCACATAAGAGGAGAAGTGTAGTAAGCTGGCTTGGTGGGTATAAAAGGTGTGCGATAGGCTGTCTGTACATATAGCCCTCATTGCGGTCATGGGTAAAAGAGGCAATAAATTGGAATTGCAGAGAGACAATTATTGGCTTTCACGGCAAGGGTGGCGGTATTTCTGAAACTGTGCAGTTTGTGAACAGTTTGTGTGCTGCTGTGGAGAAAATGGATCTGGAGTGGACAAATGGCACCACTGCGCACAAGTGACATGGAAGATGTGAAATAGTCTCCAAAAAAATGGGAATCTCGCAAGAGAACAGAGAGTGACTTTTGATGACTATATTTACTATTTTGCCATAGGCAAACTTAAACTCTATCAGTTCTCAATCTATAAAACACTAAAACGTAACTTTTATTATGTATAACACTTAACCTCTATACACACTATTATCAAACCTGATTTCTAACCTCTCAATTTATCCCTTTCTACTTCTGAAGGAATAACTCCTTTTCTTTCATCAAGTCTGGTGGAACCCCACCTACTAACAGGATTAGTAGGATGCTTGGGATTCCTTACTGGAGTTAGTAAATTACTGTATATATAAGGTTTTCCTGTTAATAGGTGGTGCTCGACCAGACTTGATAATAGAAAAGGAGCTATTCCTTCATAATTAGAAAGGGATAAATTGAGAGGTTAGAAATCAGGTTTTAAGTAGTGTGTAGAGGTTAAGAGTTATACATAATAAAAGTTACGTTTTAGTGGTTTATAGAGCGAGAACTGATAGAGTTTAAGTTTGCCTATGGAAAAATAGTAAATATAGTGATGGAAGATGTGAAGCACCATCTGCTAATGATTTGATGGATGAATGTTGGCTTTGAAGGTGCTCAAGGAAAGATCGACAGTACAATGGAGCAGCTAAAAAAAAAATCAACCAGAGGACTACCAGACTTGTGTCTCCAACAGCAGTTCAGCGAACCCTACTGTGTATGGGGCTCCGAAGCAGTCAGATGGTCACTGCACCTCTGCATTGACAGAAAGGTTTAGATTTTCACAGGAGTATCGGAAATGGATCTCCGCTGATTGACAAAAGATTGCAGTCTCTGATGAGTCACTTTGACACGCCAGCCTCTGTTTGATGAAGTGGTAAGCAAAGATACCTCAGAGAACAAACTAATTACAACCACTGCAGGAAGAACACAAGCAGGCAGTTGCAGTGTTGTGTTTTTTGTGGCATTCTCTAGACCCACTCATCCATATGGAAGACACTCAAACAATGTGGGTATAAATCCCTCCTTGCAGATCACCTACAGCCATACCTGCGGGAGATGAAATCTCCAGTTATGACAATGCAACATGTCACAAGGCTAGAAACATCCAACATTAATTGGAAGTGCATGACCAAGGCTTCCAAGTCCTGGCGCCCTAATCCTGAGACCTGAACCCAATAGAGCACCTTTGGGACCACAACAATCATTGTGTTCACTCTATAGATCCTCCAATACACACCCTCCAGTAGCGGTGGGATGTGCTGCAGTCAGTAAAGCTCCAGATACCTGTGACAACCTACCAGGACTTTACAGTCACTCTCAGCCAGTCTAGCTGCTGTCCATAATCTGACTTCACTTTGTATATTAAAGCTGTCATGATCCTAGATAATATAACACATTAAGGCAGCAGTAAATATACACAATACAGACTACAACCAAGCAGCTCCTGCTCCTCACTAATGCCAATATGGGGGTGCTCTACTAACGTGTTTCCCCGAAAATAAGACACCCCCAAAAGTAAGACATAGCAGAGATTTTGTTGAATACCCTAATATAAGGCATCCCCCCAAAAATAAGACATAGCGAAAATCACTAGAGGGTTGAAGGACCTGTAATGGGAGGTCATGTGACTGATGTCACCAAAGGTCCCAAACATCCAAAGGAGAGTAGACAGAAAGTACATGTAAGTAACAGAGGGAAGAGGGGGGAGAACAGAGCAATGATACTGACACACACATATCACAGGATGGCTGATGGGGCATGCTGGGACTTCTAGTTCTACAAGTCCAGCATGTCACATTTGCCGTCCTTTGAAGTAAGTCACTGCAGCTGCTATAAAATGTCCCCTTTACATACATATATCCTATGGTTTGTGACTTTAAACTTTAAGAGATATATATATATATATGTGTGTATATATTATATATATATTATATATATATATATATATAGTGTGTGTGTATATATATTATATGTGTGTATATATATATTATATATATATATAATATATATATACTATACTATATATATAGTGTGATGGGTATGTGTGTGATTTATTTATAATATATATACATTATATATATATATAGATATATATATATAATATATTCTATATATATATATATTATATAGTTGTGTGTATGTAAGGTGTATATATTTATATATATATATATATATATAACACACACATATACACACACACACTAGTATAGCATGATATAATTTATTCATGGAACAAATAACACCCCTGAAAATAAGACATAGTGCATATATAGGAGCAAAAATTAATATAAGACGCTGTCTTATTTTCGGGGAAACAGGGTACTTTAGTGTGTCCCGATTCCTATCCCCATGATAAACAAGATTCTTGGATAATGTGAGACAATTCAAAGTTCCTGGTACTAATGGCGTATATTTGTCCTGACAGAATTGGCTATGAGAAACTATAGCAACTCTAAAACCTAAATCAATGGGTTGAGAGAACTGGGATGAAGAAGCCACAGCTGCTAGTGGTATACAGGATGCTTTTTTTGTGTAATTATATATATACACACACACACACACTACATATATATATATACATACACACACACACACACATATACACACACAACAATGCAAAAACCAAAAAGTTCATATGTGGTTTATAATAGGTTTATGACTAATCCTCACCCCAACCTCCACTCACCTGCATGCCAGGGCTAGAGCAGCCTGAGCTCAGAGTCTTGTACAAAGTGGACACTTTGGTACGGCTGCCCAACATTTTCATAAGTGCAACTCAAGGTATTTGGATTTTCATTTAGTACAGTTATTCTACACATACAAGGTTTATTTTTTTTTTATATAAGACAATAGTGGAGTACAGCAGTCTGCAGCAAAGTCTCTGTACTGGGAATGGTTTGCAAGTCCTAACTCTAAAGAAATAATGGTAACCACATGCTAGATTACATGAAGCAGAATCACAAGTGAAAATCATGCCAAAAGCTAAAAGGAAATGAATGCAAGACTACGAAAAAGTAACCGAACACAGTCTATAGTCAAGGCACACAACTAAGGACCTAAGCTCCTGGGCCTGTAACAGAAACTACATAAATGCTAGTATGTAAAAGATAGTATTGCCAGAAAATGGAGTGTGACCTTCTGGAGACAAGCAATGCAGTCCATTTCTTGTATGGTCTAAGGTTATACCTGCAGAGCATTTTACACTGGCCATAAATATTCCAGAACTGTTGGCTGACCGCACGTTTGGCTGACCGTTATTTCTGCAGACTCCACCATAAACATGCATGTTCATTTCAGTGGGGATACAAGAGTAAGCGGCTGCCAGCTGGGATGAGGCATATTGAAATTCAACAGCCGCCCTCCCTCCTCCCCACCAACATCTGCCACAGAGTGCATTGCCAATTTTACAGTTCGAGGGATATTAACATTTTTTTTTTTTATCAGCTTCAAACATGTAAACAAGAGGTAAAAAAAAACAAAAAAACCAAACATATTTCTGCTCCGATTTTGCTTCAATTCACAGTTCAAGCATTTTTTTTCCAGTTGCTGTTTACAGATACTCTCCTAGGTTACAGACCACCTCTCTGCTTTAGAAGTAGCTGGGCTGGTGATGTCACTTCCTGCTTGCTTTTCAGCAGTGTGCTTACTGAGAGAAATTTTAACCCTTTAGTTACTAGGAGAGCTCCGTAGTCTTGTACCTGTTAGATCGGCGGTGACACTTATCTGTGTATGTCAATACACAGGTAACAGTTCATCCTGGCAACATTTGAGTTTTTCCCCTTTCACTAGTAGCTTCATCTCATGAAGAATCACAACTCTGTCAGCTTACATTTATAGCCAGACTTCCTGCTCGGATAACCTCGTTTTTTTTCCCCCCTCAAAATCTCTCCATTACCAGTGTCCCTTTTTTAGGCACAGCTAGGAATAGGAGCTAGATGGGCTGAAAAATCAGTCACTGCTATAGAACCACCCATAACCTGCACAAGAAGTGGAAGCTTGAAGGAAGAGAAGTGTGTAGAGCAGCTTCTGTGAAATCCGCCCCACACTGAACACAGCGCCGATTTTCCTCTGCACAAATTTAATTTCAGCACAGAAAAAAAATAAAAATAAAAACAACAATTCAACGTTGAAACCTCACATCTAGAATGTAGAGACTGGAAATTTAGGGTGTGTTATATTTGCTGGGGGAGCAGAGTGTATAAGGCTGTGTTATATGGGTGAGGGGAGTGAATCTGGCAGCTAAAGAGTAATTACCCAGATTCTTCACACAGAGCTGTCACTGGGAGATAAACAAAGAGGAGCTCAGCCTTTTTTATACAGCTCAGAATGCTGTGAGAGGAAGACAATGAACACAGATGGCCAGCACCTGCACAAAGAGCTATCACTGGGAGAGAAGCACAGAGAAGGCAGCCCGTTTCACACAGCTCAGAGGGAAGTGAGCACAGAGAGTGCAGGACAGGGGGCATGTCCCAACTAGGGCTGAACTAAATATTAGGCAGCCAATCACAGCAAAAGGGGGTGTGGCCCAACCCCCAGGCTGCTGAAAAGCTCTAGACATGCCCAGATTATCAAATATCTACTATACTAAATCATGCAAAAGTGATTATTTTTACTGTCCCCATCATTACAGACATGATCTTTCTAGCCAGAAAACCCTTTTAATAATACCATTGAGGTTGCTTGAAGTACTCCCATCTCATTAATTAGCATAATACTTCTAGGTAAAGGTAAACAAACACTCTTAACGAACTAACTTCTGTTCTGAGTGTTTTGTTTTACAGATACAGCAGGTTATCTCTCCCTTTTGTTTCCTAGGTGACCCACCACCATTAGGCTCACTCCCTGCTAGGTCTCATCAGCCAAAGGTGGCTTGAGCACAGAGATGGTAGGTATGAGATGAGAATACCCCTTAAGGCTAAGTCCACACAACATATGTCAAAATGCTGTCCAAAATTCGACAGCATTCTCACATTGCTGGACCACGGTTCTTAACAGATTTGCGGTTGGTTTTGTGATTTGCCATCAGCCTTGTACATTTAATGTGTGGGGCCAATGGCAAATTCGAGCAGAATCTGGCGGAATATACAACATTTTGCATATTCTGTCGGATTTTAAACTGGACAGTAAAAAACCCATGCTGTGTAGACTATGGCACAGATTATTCATTGCTGTCTATGCAGCACAGGGTACCGTCAGATTTTACGCAGATTCAAAATACTGAATCCGCAGAAAATTCTATGGTAAAGCTATAATGTGTAGATACAGCCTTAAAGGGGTTTTGCCACGATCTCATTTCATACCTCCTGTATCCAGCTCTGTGTGCTCAGAAGGGGGCGAGTGTGATTTGTTTGAATTGCATATCATGTGACCCAGTAGGATGACATCACCATGCCTTTCCTCTCTCTAGTCAAAGAAAGGTCTGTTTTTGTAGAAAGCTGTGAGCAGCTGAGAGGTAAAGTTTTTACCTCACAACACAAGGGTCCTAGGTTCAAATCCCTGCAGGAACCAAACCTGTGGATTTTTTTTTCTCTTTATCAATGCATAGACCTCATTGAGGTTTATTTTTTATTTTATTTGCACTGTTTGACTAATTACTAAGGAGTACAGAGGACAGGAGTAGAATGACAGCACTTGGGGTTTGAACACTCAGTAGCTGCCTGAGAGGAGCAGTGATGTCTGAGCATGTCTGACCAGGACTGAGAAGCCTCAGCCCTGGTCGTATCCCCTGGAGATGAGCTGTAAACAATGGATCACTGAAGGAGCAGCTAAAAAAAAACGGTGCCGAATTTTTAATAATGATGAATGGTGAAAATGTTTATTATTTAGTTTGCAAGTTTCCCACATCAATTTTACTTCATGGCAAAACCTCTTTAAGGTCTAAGCATTTTTAGAAAGAACTCGCTGCACATATCGTTACTGTATTCTGGGAAATGCATTTGACTAAATTTGACATGCTTGCTTAGTATTTGCAAGTAAAAACAAACAACATGTAGGCAAGCATGGGATGACAGAACGGGATAAGAAAACTGCATTGTCACGCATTGGCTGCTCGGGCTTTTACTGAACAATTCATTACACTTGTATGAAGAAAAGAACGGGGAATAAAGCAGAACTGAGTCATACAGATTGCAACATACAGACCGGGTCACAGAGCTTGAGGGCTCACTTAGGCAATTACCAGACATAACCTCAGACAGATCGTGAAAGGAGTTGTTTCCCAAGTTAGATGCCTTTATCTCTGTGCTGATGAGACTATGTGCTTTATCATATTACAAGTCGTAGGACTGCCGGAAGTCATTTCTGTGTAACATAGGGCAGCAAGTAGGAAAATACAGTGGTCCCTCAACATACAATATTAAAGGGGTTTTGCCACAATCTCATTTCATACCTCCTGCATCCAGCTCTGTGTGCTCAGAAGGGGGCGTGTGTGATTTGTTTGATTTGCATATCATGTGACCCAGCAGGATGACATCACCAGGCCTTTCTTCTCTCTAGTCAAAGAAAGGTCTGTTTAGGTAGAGCAATGTGAGTACCTGAGAGGTAAAGTTTTTGCCTCCAGGCACAAGGGGCCTAGGTTCAAATCCCTGCAGGAACCCAACCTGTGGATTGTATTTCTCTTTTTCAATGCACATACCTGATTGAGGTTTCTTTTTTTATTTATTTGCACTGTTTGACTAATTACTAAGGAGGACAGAGGACGGGAGTAGAGTGACAGCACCTGGGGTTTGAACACTCAGTAGCTGCTTGTGAGGAAAGGTGATGTCTGAGCATGTGCGACTAGGAGTGAGGAGCTCACAGCCCTGGTCGTATCCCTTGGAGACGAGCTGTAAACAATGGATCACTAAAGGAGCAGCTAAAACAAAAAACGGGGCAGAATTTTTGATAATAAAGGGTGAAAATGTTTGTTATTACATTTCCAAGCTTCCCACGTCAATTTTACTTTGTGGCAAAACCCCTTTAACTGTTTTCAGGACAACCTTCGTAAGTTGAAACCATAACTCTATGGAAAACTGGTAATTGGTTCCGAAGCCCCTAAAGTTTTCCAATATAATGCAAAATAAAAATGATAGAAAACTAAGCAGATACTAATACAGACAAAGCAAATCAGAAAGAGCTGCTGGAAGCTGGAAATCACTTTCTATTGGAGAACAGGAGCTTCTTTGGGTCATAAACCTGAAATACAATGTACCAGACAAAAAGAAAATAGGTTCGCGCTCACCTGGTGCCCAAAGTAGTCGCTCATCCTGGAACACAGAGAAGTACAGAGCATGCAGTACCGCACTGTACTGTAGAGAGGCGCCATTGCTAGTCCGCCAATCACTGCATGGACTTCAGCAATGTAGAAGTTGTAAAAGTAAAATGTTCATGATAATTGGCTTATTCTTCCATCAATCACATGCCGCAGATCAGCAGTGTCTATGGGGAGTCTGATTTCAAGATACAATGTTCAAGGAAAGACCATTGTATGGTGAATACATGGTATCCTGAGCCCACTGTAACTTGAGGGACTACTGTATTTCTTGTCTCAGCACTAGGAAATCCACAAGGGCAGGGAAGACACAGTAGCTTACTCTAGGGACCTTGCAAGGAGGCAGAGAACCAGCCAAAGCAGTCTGCAAGTAAATGTACTCCTCCAATCTACAGATTTCTCTTCTATTCCACCAATATTTATTTCCATTTTACACCCCTTACTTAAGTCAAATAATGAATTTTTTTACGGAAGTTTATTTTGAGATTTGTATATTGTATGTACACTGAACTATACACATATACAGTGAACACCTGTGGTTAGTCTATATGTTTATATTGCCATTCATATCTCTACATTTCATTTTCCCTATCTATGTTCCACTACCCTGTTTCCCCGAAAAAAAGACACCCCGAAAATAAGCCAGTCTTTTTTTTTGATGCAATCAGGTTTTCTGTTATGCTGGGGTTTGTGATGAAATCATACAGTTTTTTAATACATTTATGTTTTTTCAGCAATAAAATGTAATTATTGTTCATAGAAAAAAAAAACACCCCCAAAAAAGAAGTCTTACTGTTTTTAGGAGAAAAAAATTAATATAAGACACTGTCATATTTTCGGGGAAACAGGGTGGTAGGGCCAAGGGGCACACTTAGTTATTGCACTGGAGCCCTTTATCATCCGTTTCCTGGCATTGATCATGTATCCGTGGATTGAGTGACACACACCCATAGTTCTGCACTGTATATATATAAGACCTAGCATATCTTGCCCTTGGCAAAGAGGAGGACAGAGCGCTTTTATTATTCTCTACGCATGTTTGTAAGTTGTATTGAAATTAATGTAAGGTCACAAGACCAGTCAATCAGTTGTCTCAGAGAAAAACTGAATTATGTGTTCTAAAAAGGTGATACAAAGGCAGTCCTATGCAATTAAAATTTACATAGAAAATATTTTCCTTTTCTAGCTTTGATTAGTAAAGGGATAAAATTCCTGAACGGTAGAGGAGTCTAATCCAGGGCTGTGGAGTCGGCAAGCCAAAGCCCCGACTCCGAAATTTCCCAAACCTCCGACTCCCTCATACATGGAAGGATAACTTTACTGAGTAAATGGGAACATCGGCTGTTATCACCTATGATACAATAACAACTTTTAGAGAAAGACACTGACAAGCAAAAAGGTAACAATGTTTTGATCTTTTGAAAACTTTTGGGTAGAGTTGAAGAAAAAGCTGTATTTTATCCAAATCCTCTGCACCAACATTGGGAATGTGTAAAAGCCCGGGGATCGATTTTGGTCAAATATGCTTGAATCTGATTTAGACCCGAAGGGTTTAAGCGTATTGAAAACCAAAGGGGGTTCCCCAAAAACTAACAAAAAAATAAAAATTAAAAATTTTGATTTTTTGGGCAAAAAAGTAACAATGGTTACAGGAAAGAAACTGCAGAACAAAACGATGCTAAATCTTGCAAGTCACATTTATGTATAAATAGGTTTAAATGACTGTTAAAAATTACAGTACCTCATATGCAAAACTGTAGTGGATGGGGAGATAAAAGGAGCCCCGAAACTCCCCAAGTTCCAAAACATTGTTACCATTTGTTGTCATTTTAAATAAAAATTTTTTGGATATGACTTTAGAACACAAAAAAATTGTAAATAGAAAAAAACTGCAGGGAAATTTTGGAGTCCCCCTTTAATTTTTTCTGAGAATAGTATTGCCTCCATCAGATCGATAATGACCCAAAACATTCCCTTTTTTCCAGGGTAAGAAGGGCCCCTTACACTAAATTGGGTTTGGGG